>PNEQ01052301.1:0-24279 GCA_003012365.1 Medauroidea extradentata | reverse complement strand
GAATGCGGGTGCTGTGCTGACGCATTTCCAAGAAAACGACTGGCCTCTGTCAGTTGTATCACTCCGCAGAGCGCGGCAATTTTGTTTATTTAATATTTAATTCCTGGCGTGAAGTTTAATAAATGTAAGCACACTGTGCAAGTTTTCTGGTTGTCAGTTCTCTTTTGTATATTTTATAAGGTATGTTTTGGCCCGAATTAACCATGGTCATTTAAAAGAGTTCCTAGCAGACAGTAGAGGAGGGGTTTCTGCTTGCCATCTTGGTGGCTTGTGGCGTCCTTTTCCTCGCCCCAGTTGTTGAGTGTCTCTTGTGCTAAGCGGACGTGTTTTCGGGAGCTGAAAGGGTGATGCGAGATTATGGTGGTCGTTGGACTTGGCGTCCGAGGCGAAGCTGCCTCCGCGTCTGTAATTGAGTAATCACAATGACTTAAGTTTTTCTTTTTTTTATATATTTTTTTCTTCGAGGAGTCCCGTGTACTGAAGCAACGGCAGACACGATGAAGAGGAGGCGAGTTGCTGTTATTGCATGGTTTACGAGACCGTAACTTCGGTTTGCCGCAGCACCATTATCATTCGTCTCATGTTCCTGTGAGATGGCTTTTCGCGCAACAATGTAAAAATACATGTTGGGAACTCTTTAAGATGCCGGCCTGACAAAACGGTAGCGTTTCTGATGCACGATGCTCTGGAGGCATCCAGGTTGTTTTTCTTTGCCGATTTACTGACTGCCACGCGCGCTGTGATGCTATCTACCGTGTGCAAAAAGGCTTAATAAAATCAAGTTTCTGTTCCGTAGCACGCATCTCTTCATTCATTTAGGGTTCGAACCCACTATTTTCCCTGAGAAATTAGAGTGTGTTTCATACTGACTGCAGTCGTGAGCTACGTGGAGCTGTGTGTGTGTCCCTATCACATTCGGTAGCTCACCGCGAGGTGGGGCCGAGTGGGGCATCATATATATTTTGCGACACAAACGTGATGGGCAGAGAGTACCACCACAGTAGCTTACACCTTTCCAGGATATAATTTTATTTAGTATGCATGTACCTATTCAAAAAATTAATTATTTTTATAAACAATAATCACATTTCCTGCTGAAAAGAAAGTAAATAGTATGTAATAGTGGCTCACTGAATGTTACATATTATGCTATGTTTAGGCTTTTCTAATGATATGGTATCAAATACAATCTACTAGAGTGTAATTTGTTTCAGATTAGGTGTGCTTTAAAAATTATTTTATATTTGATTGAAAACTGTGACTATTTTTTGGACCACAGACAATTGTACAAAGATTTCACAAGAAAAATGGTAAATTATAATGTTTAGGTGTAGGGGTGAGCCAAAATTGTTTCAAAAATCCCAGAAATGTTACTACAGTACATTTTTCTTTCTGCCCCTATTATAACAACGCTTTTACTATGTGAGTCATGATAAAATTACGTTCTAGTGTATGGAATTTAGATAGAAACAATGATATTGGCATTTAAATTTGATCACATACATAACTCACAAAATAAAACAACCATTTTATTATTCTTTTGTTCAAGGAACAGTAATATTATTTTAAACAATGTCAACCATTACTGGACACGACAATCACTTCATTACATGATTACATGACAGCAAGACATAAAATCTGGCCTGTTCTTTGCCCAATGATGCACATTGCATAAAATAAACCCAAGTCATGATCCAATGCAAATACCCCCCCTCCCACTTCCCTTGCAAAAAAACCTTCCGTTACCCGTGTACACTGCTACGTTAAATAATTGTTCAATTCACATATTATACAAGCAAAACTCGCAAATAAAAATAAGGCCAGAGCAAAGTGTATAACTTCTGTATACAAGTAAACAGGTGAAAATATAGCAATAGAGACACACATTTTATACAAACAGCCTCAAAAATGTTTTTATTAAGGCCATGCTCTCTAGTTTCTATTTTTTTAGTGATATTAATTTTTTATGTCTAAATGAAAGTAGATATAACAAATTTGTCCTGCAATTTTGTTTAAAATTGTCTTCACGTTAGCTGATTTTTTCATGGCAGTAAATACTACGGTTATAGCTAATTATATAACTAACAAAATTATGATTGACTTTTTAGCAGAAACTGTAGAGTTTCTTACTTTGAAAAAATTAGCAATAACTGCAAAAAATTTTAAACAAAACTGCCGGACAGATTTTTGACATCTGCTTTCGCTTCGGTTAAAAAAAAAAATTTATCGCAAAACAGTAGAAACTAAACAGCATGGTCTTAAAGTAAATATTTGAAACAATTCACATTATAAGTCTGCCACTAACGTTAATAGATTGTATGTTTTTACAGCCATTTTCCACATGAAAATCTTGGCTTCCAAGCTGGTAACATTAATCAACACTGCTTTAAAGACCCAGACCATACAGACTGAAATGTAAGAAGGAAAGTCTGTTACTGCAATTCTACGAAGAAATGACTCCAGTCAGAAATTTTATAACAGTCCATACAACTGGAGCACGCATCTAGATTCTCTCTCTCATCAGCAAGATTCAAGCGGAGAAAACTAGAATCTAGGTACCGTAGATTTGTGTGTGCCGTTACTTGTCTAGTAGAAAATAAAAATCTTGAAATCTTAAAAAGAATTAACTTTTTATTAATGATTACATTTACGTATTTTCTTATTTGCACGCATGTACATATAAAAGCTGAATAAATAATTTATTTTTTCAATTGAGCGCTATATTTACTAGAAGTTGCTGAGTAGCTGGCGGCTAGCCGGGCGGCAGAAACAGCATGCAGGTATGTGATTACCTTGCAAGGTGAGGCTGCTGGCTCAATCCAGCATTGCCAAGTAGTGCACAGCAGGCAGCAGCTGCTGCTTGCTTCATTCACTGCCCTACATTGCGAATTAATTAGGTGTCTATGCGCCCCATAAAACCACTTACTTTATACCTTCAGCTAAATATTTTTTTTTGTAAAGGATAAAAGTTATATTTAGGCTAGGAATTAATAATTCAATTTTTTCAAGATTTTGTACTTTCAAAATCACGACTCATTTTATATGTGGGGTCATCATGAATGGCGACAAATACAGTACAGTACTGTATGTTAAAATAATTTTTTTTCCTTCAAAGTTGTGTTTCAGAGTATAAGTCTGACTGACGTGCAGCAGTCAGATAATTGCAGTGACTGCTACGTGGTAGCAGATAAGATAGCAACAACTCCAATTGATAATAACCACGTCTGAGTAATGGCACCAGATAAGATAAACTAATGACTCGATCAACCATGAAATTATACAACTGTCTCGTCCCCTGCATTATCACGGATAATCGAGGTTCTACTGTACTTCAATGTCTCTATTTCCAAGACCCCTTTGTGGATTTGTAGCTATACTATGCTTTCAGTGGCAACCCTAGAATTTTTCTTCACGAAAAATATTAAGTAAATATCAACAAAGGTTCCTTAAATCGTTTTGTAGAGATTATTAAGCATAATGTTGTATAACACAATAAAATTTTGTTTTTCTTAATACATGCTAAAGCAGCTTTGTCTGAAGTTTGACTTATTTGTAAGTAAAGACGAATTGGAAGGAAGGTAAAAGTTTGAGTAAAAATAACAATTTGGTATGATATAATAGCTAGGTTAACCTTTGAAAGTCCTTATTTGTTTCTAGAAAGGTCTCAAACATACGGAATAACTACGGTTCCTGCTGGTTTTTCGGTTTCTGTGGGCTTAAGTGCTCTGTTAGGCTTCATTTCATGAGGTGTTTGATGATGTTTGTCGAGTAACCATTGGCTGCGAGTTCTTTACATATTTGGTTGTGTTCTACCGCTACAAATTCTTGTTGGAACAAATAATCTCAGCTCGATTGGCTAGTGTGTGAATTATGCCAATTTTTGTACTTTTAGGGTGGTTGGGTGCAAAATTTGGGTACTGGCCTGTAAGTGTAGGTTTCCTGTAAAAAGAAATCTAGACTGGCCAAACATACATGGGAAAATAGCAACAAAATTCTTTGCAAAGGTTCTAAACCACTTACACAGGAAACAGACAACATTTAAAAAAAAATTAAAGAATTGTCCTTAATTATTAGCAATAGCAATATTTTCAGTCACTGTGTTTTGTTTTGTCTCATTGTTGTGTTGTTTGTTGTCTTTCTGTTCGTGTCTGATATTAATTATGTTTTGTTTACTCTCTTTGTTGTGTCAGTTGTTGTTTTTCTGTTCATGTTTGATATTTACTTGTTTTTGTTTTGTCTCATCGTTGGGTCGTATGTTAACTTGGGTTTCTTCTTCTTATTTTTTTTTTATTCAGTATCTGTTTGTTCCTAGTTTAATTTGACCCGATTCCAAATTCTGAAATCTTATGTTGTGTATGTATCCTGTTGACTAAAGCATACTCTGTTTATTTACGTTTTTCTACTATCTTTAGTTTCCTTTGACAGTCATAAATAAAGTAGAAACTAAACACATTTTACTGAGGACAGCATAAAGCGTAAAAAATGGCAGAAAAAAATATTGATGTATTTTATAAAAGACATTTTTAAAAGTATTGTTTATAAAAATTATGTATTGAAATTAAAATATTGGATTTCAATATACCGAAGTTAAATATTTTTCTTATTGGTGCACATTTTGCATTCAATCTTTTAATGTTTCTAAAATTGTGTTTTTCATTTCATTTTAAATATTTAGGCCATGATAGAGCATATAATATGTCTTATCAGAAAAATAACAACAATGATGTTTTTTCATTAATGTGGAGCAGAAGTAATAATTTTTGAGTGCAACACAAATTTCACAAGTCAGTGTAATGAAACAATTTTGTTAATATCTCACTTTTAGCTCTGCCAAATCATAGTCTACGCTTGGTCCGTTCATAGTCAAATAATGTACGAAAAATATTGGACACTGAGAGTTGGTAACCCGCCTATGTGTTTATTGGTTTTCCTTGCCTATTTTGGTTTCACGACACAAAATTCCAAAGTACCACTGCAAAAACTTAGATACTGATCTTACCTTTCAATAGACATATAACTGAATTAGGATTATATCATAATTATGGCTTTTTTCAAATAAGCTTACAAAAATTACAAATTTTGTAAGCTATGTTGAAAAAGGACAAAATTGTGAGTTCCTATCTCAGTTATTATGTCTACTAAAGGTAAGAGTATGATTAACAGACGACTTTAGCCATAAAACAAAGTTTCCCATTTCAACTCTAAAAAATTACCTAACTTGCCCACGAAAAAATTTTGCTGGCATAAAAATTATTCTATTTACAAACAGATGTAAGCTTATACTATATATTTTTACTGTATAAATAACATGTAAAATGGTTTAAGAAGGGTTGACATACTTACGGCGAATTCACAACCACACTTAATGTACATATGAAAACATGCATGTACGTTAAGTATTAGAGATTGGATTCACAACAATATTTAATCTAGACATGCGAGGAAATTGTTCATGTCATAACAAAAAATTGGTAATAGATGATTGTACAGTTTTTTTTCTAAGCGAATTAAATTATTTGTGGCCACAAGATAAATAATTTCTCAATATAAATTAATCTTTAACTGAGTCTTACGTTTGCACATGCTGCATTCACAATAACCACTTAGCGTATGTACATGTGAAGTAGAAAGTTAATCAACTCTTATTATGTATGTATGCACACTATACGAGGATATGAATGCTAGCACGCACTCTCTGCGTTTCTACTTTTACACGTACATACGCGCTCACACCACAGGGTGGTTGCGAATCCAGCCTTAAGGTTACATATTTACAGCCGTCTTGGATTAAAAATGATACTTTATAGTAATAACTTATGTTTTCAAAATTATTTTTAGCATTTGATTATGGTAGGACATTTGGTATAGTATTGTACACATTTTAAATATAAAATTATTGACATTGTTTAAATGTTTAGTTCATTTTGTATCAAAAACTGCAGTAAATTCATTTTTATTTTAAATGCTGAATTTACAAAATTTTCATAGGGAATTTCTGATACATTATTCTTTGTGGATGAGACTAGAGGTACGTTCTTTCTCTTTCTTTAATATCTGTGTACAAAAGTAAACTCCATTGCAAACAAATGTACATAATGTTTCTGAAAGTTCCTTCATAAAAACAAAAAAATAATAAAAATAATTTTCTTTAGAGCATCTAGAACAAAATGTCTGTACCTTTTGATACTTGCAAATATTAAATGTATAATTTATGATTAAATATTTAAAATAAAGAGATTGTCTTATGTATTAGGAAAATTTTTTCTACAATCTAAAATCGGCACAGAATAATTTAATGTTGTGACAATTTTATTCTTGAGCTATTAACAAACTCTTACATTACTAATTAAAAATACTAGTATAGCGCCACAACATTTCTGTACCATTTCCGAAATTTCAAAATTATATAAAGAAAACACTTATCATTAATTTAAGACATGTAAGTAAATATTAGTCTTTAAGTAACTTCTATAACTGCAGGTTTAAAAATGATAAACTATTTTGTTTTTCATAAAGTATTAAAAATATCCATTTTCTAAAACTTGGAAAAATAAAAATTGTCATCGAAAAAATATAAAATAATTTTGAATGTATTGAACGAAAAACATCACAATTTTTTCAACATCCTAACAAGGCTTCCAAGCACAAAATGAGGTAACAAGGTGTGTGTTTGAACCTGCACGTGGCCACTTCCTCTCTGAAAAGCTGATTAAAAACAATTTTTTATACTTTACCCTTCCCATTAAAGTTTTACGATGCAGTTTGCACCGTTAAACCCTCCTGTGGGCACCACCGCTTTAAGAAACGTCATAAATTCTCATGCATTTCCCAACATAAATCTGTTTCTACCTAGAACACCCACACCACTGTCTTTCACAAGTAAACATATTTTTTATCAAACATTAGCTTGTTCACTACCTTACTTCAAAAATAATAAATGGAAAAAAAAAAAATTATTACAATAATTTCTTCCTTATCTAAATTTTTATCAGCGTTCAGGTCAGCAAAAGACAAAATTAAACTTATTTGATTTGTTGTGATGACTCATCATTTTGGTGTAATAGTTTATTAGTTTTTATTTCCTTCTAATTTCAATGAATGATCATCATTTCAGACCTGCAGGGTATTTTTATGGTGATACAGCAAACTTTAAGGAATGATAAATATGGACAAAAAGTGAAATGTGAAGGTGGATAAGGATAAGGACAACAAAAGGACAATAAAATAGAGAATGGGAGGTGTCTTGTGAAATAATATTAAAGAAATTTGCAGCGAACCTATAGTCAGACATAGTTTATAACCCTGTAAGAGGACAATGTTCTTTTGCACCATCTTACAACATCAGTGTACAAAGTGTTTCTGTGAGACATACTTGCAGAACTATTGGGGAGATCCTGCTACCTGTCCGTCAACACTTGCGCACATGGGGGGGCACAAGTCAGCCTGGGAATGTTATAGGTCCTACCCCGAGGGAACGTGGATTTTCAAGATAAAAAATGGTGCTAATTAAGAGTGCGTGGTAGATAAATAAACGCTGAAAACATCAACTGATTTCTACGCTTTTTTCGAAGCCAAAATGGATAAAATACTCAACGACAATCCTAGATAAAGATATTTGCCAACTTTATGAGTAACTATTTATCCAGAATAACTAATTCGTTATGCATGATCTCTTGCGCCGCAGTTAAATGCACGAGGTTCCAGTGTCAGAGATTGTGCTTCACAAGTACGTAACACTGGAAACAATTTTGTTTAAAACGTTGGCTAAAACTATAGTCTAGGATTGCTACTGTTTAATTTTCGCAAATTGGCTTCAAGAAACCTACAGTTATAGTTTAATGATTTTAGCGTTGACTTATGTACCCCGCCCTCTTAAGCAGTTTCTGTAAGATAACGGAAAAGGTGGGTGATTATGGGTTGGGGGGATCCTACATCCTATGGCCTCCTCCGCCCTCAGGCTATGTCGGTGCTCCAGCTCATTTTGCAGCAGGTGAATGTTGGGTCCTTGACAATACAATCTACCCACAAAGGTGAACATGAAGAGCATGCATGGCCAGTGTGCACATCTGTTCTTACCCAGACTAGATATAAAATGTCTTGTCCACAACACACACATTCATAAAAACAAGACACCCTGCTGGTGGGAATTATTCTCACTACCGGTAACATATCAGAACATTGTCAGTGATGTTCCAATGAATGTGACAAAATCTCTTGTAATGCTGTTAATGCCTACGCTGATACAGAGATCCACATTTTCGAACGTCTCAGTAAATTATATATATCTTACTATGGTATTTAAGAAAATGCCTGGTAAAATGGTGTGCGCATTCAAAATGTCCCATTCTTCATTATGTTTTTTCATGTAATGTATTTTCAGTAAGGCATTTACAGCCAACTGTTCTCTATCTCATTTTTTGTTGTTCTTCTCCATCATTTCTCAAAGAATGACTTATCTTTACAAAAGCATCCTGTTGATATCCTCTTGTATTATAAAATTTTGCTTGCAAAAATCCTTCTAGTTAGAAGATTTAACATCTTGGCCAACATACGTACTACCTGTTATCACTAAGATATGTACGTCTTCAGAATAAAGGACTATTTTTCTTTCTGTATGAGAAGTCCTTACCTGGTGCACAAACTGTGTTATGGTGTAATCAGATAATTATTAGATTTGAATTTTTTACTACCAACATTTCAAAATGTAAAAGCCACGTAATAATTAATGCTCATTTCACAATAATGGTTAAAAATCCCAGCCAAAAAAAATTTCTGGGTACGTCCATGTCACTCCTCCAAGCCATATAGAAAACATACCACAGTAAAAACATTCTAAACTCATGCCTGCTTAACAATATATTACCTACTATTTCACTGACAGTTTGAATGGGTCAAAATGAGTAACTCCACATCAGAACTGTAAGCTTAACTGTCTTCCATATCTATTAAATGAAATTATAAGGAATACCTACATGCATAAGCCCACTTCCGACAGTCAACAATGCAATTTCTCCATTACTGTTTTCTTTCACTGCATGAAAAAATTCTACTCTATTATTCCAAGACCCCACAATCTTAATTAGAATAAACTGGAATTCTTAACCATTCTCACTTACTATGTGTAAACTTGAAAAGGATGGTTTGAATACAACATTGGTAGAGATGATGGTTTATCACAGGAAAACTTGACTGTTTACTGGGTTTCAACATACGGACGTTCAGCCTACCGTAAGAGTACTAACTCTTTCTTTTGATTAAGCCAATAAGAATCCCACTAATGTGATACACTATGGCTGATATTGGTCTGCAGCAGGCAGATACGTTGTATCAGACACATATCAAAGAATCATACATGTCGCAAGAAACCACAATGTTTTCAAAGGTATATTTGCACAAAAAATTTTTGTCATATACCATCATCTCTAAACATTGGATGTTATGGGCAACATTTGCAAAAACAGAATGTTGGCTTGCAAAAAAAAAATTAAGTTACTTCATCAGTTGCAATACACACACATCAAACACAGTTTTGCACCATTGGGATATGTACGTCACTAAATTGCTCATGACCCAAAGAACGTCATGACATAATCCAACTAATATGAAACACACAATCTGTGGCAACGCACATACGACTATAAGATACATAGGCATGTGCGAAGGTCTGTTTTTAAATGCGAAGCGAAGTCGAATCGAATCTTGAATTGTGAGAAGGAAGGTCGAAGGAAAGTCGAAGTCGAAGAATTTAATTTTTTTCACATCAGACAGCAAAGAAAAAAAATTAATCACAAACAATTGGTAATGAAAAAAATATTTTAATATACCGTATTTACTCATGTAGCCTAACAAATTTTTTTCTAATGATATTTTGGGTTCAAAACAGCGAGTGCATAAGATAAACGAGGATTATTTTTAGTGAGATTATAACCTCCATAACTCGAAATTACATTACGGAATACTTAAATGTCAACGTATCTGAACAAAACCAACTTTAATTTAATGTAACATGAACACCTGCCTACGAGACGTAACATTTTAGGCCTACTCCCTTCCAACCGCTAGAAGAAGCCATATTTACAATCACAAATTTCCACTTCGTACAAGAGGTTAACTTCTTTGTTCATTATCGCCGATGACAAAACAAAAAATTACCGAAAATGGCAATTCTGATTTAAATGAATCTGCAGTCTTTACGGTTTAAGATTAAAGTCATAATAAATCGCCGCCGTAATACAGAACGGGAAACGTAAACAATATCAACGTTGGCAACACCATAGATGAGTGAGCAACATGGAGGCACCACACTCCGTTAAGACTTTCTCATTTGTGATCGGGACCACGGCCATAACTCTAAGACCGTGATTGGGACCACTTTAATGCTGATTTTACTCTAAAGCTTGCAGTACTACTGGTATGCAGTTTTCTATGATTCTTAGTTCTGTGTTGTTTACGTAATATACATTCGCGGGAAAGCAGAAATTACAGTGGTATTGAGCTAAAAAAATGTTTGATGCGTAAGGTATGTAGGGAAATATTTTTAATATGTCCGTTATTTAGAACATTCCGGTGTTTGGAAGTCTGGATAAATGGTACTTTACTGTACTTACTGATTTACTGGCTACAGATATTGTTTTCGTTGCACAGGCGTAGTTTTGTTGGGTTATTGTGACTCCGGCTTAAGTGAAATTGTGCCGCCGGATGTAGCCTAAACAAAATAAATAGTTCACCACTGTGCCATGAATATGAGTCTTTAAGTGAAAGTTATACAGAATAATACAATTACAAATAAACGGAAAATTACCTACTCCACATAAATAATTTTGTCTGATGTGATGCAAATTGTTATCTTCGACCGACTTTCAACTCGAAGTCGAAGGAACAAAAAACTTTGATTCGACTTCGACAATGCGAAGCTTCGCACACCCCTAAAGATACATTGGTTACTTAACATTATATTATTACATACGATAAACACTTCTTTTTCTACTTAGTCATTATAAAGGATAATGAGAAGGGGGGTGCCTTCATGACTTTGCAAATTAAATGTAACATTTTTCATATAAATCATGGAAAAAAAATCATACAACTTGTTTTCCAAGATAGCAAATTATGCTTCTTTGGATGCAAAAACTTACCTCTATGTTCAAAGGTATTCTTGATAGACCATACAATCATCAATTCTTCACCAGCCAACTGCCTTTAACACCAGCACATTCAGTTAAAGAGTATTGCAAAACTGAAATAATTAAAAACCATAATCAATAATAACTATCCAATAAGTATTCCAATTATGTTTGTGAAAATAAAATGCTATGCTACACAATCTAGGCACACATTTTTAACACAAAGGTACAACAGACAGCAAAGTTTAATTTTAAAAACACACAATGATAATAATCATAACTGCCGTTAGAAAACTAAGTGATTTTACAAGTGTGCATTTAGCAGCTAAAGCCATACATTTGAGTACAGTACGGCACTGTTTAAAAATCTCTATTAAAAAAAAATTAGTACTACAACAACCAAGCAACAATGGCCGATACTAAAACAATATGGCGAGTCCAAGTATTGTACTACCAAATATTTCAATATGGAGACCTGAATTATATTTCTGCTTTCCAAGCAAAAATGCTGAAAAAAATATTTTTAGTTTGTACAGAGCCCAACAGATGGCACCATGGGAAAAACCACAAAATAGGCATACAAAACTGTACCCAAATTTTTTTATTGCAGTTATTACAATTTTTATAACTATTTGACCTTGAAATTTTCTGAAATTTTAATGGACACATTTGTGTCCGCCAGGTCTGAAAGGGCATTTCAATTCTGCGAATGATTCAGGATTCAGTAAGTCTACTGTAGGTATTTGCTTTTAAGCAGACAATTTATTCACTTGCAATATTTAAAACAGCAAATCTGATTTAATTAGATGTACTACTTTTTTTACAATGCAGTGTTTTTTCTAACGTACAGTATTAACAAAGTAAGACTGAAAAATGGAAGGCATAATGCAGGCAATATCACAACAATTTTATAATCAAAACTAATGAAACCATAAAAATGCAATATCAAAAATGTATGTATACACACATACTTCTTGCATTCCATCACTGAAAATTGCATTTCTCTGTCCAGGAGCATGACGACATTTTGAATCTTGTACAGAGTTGCCAGCTTAGCTTATTTTCCTTTAAATATAGCTGTTTTTGGAGTTCAGTGTATCAGCACTGTGTACGGACTGTATTGGCATCAGATACTAGTTTGTATCTGTAGCTGTAAAAATCTGTATCTGTTCAGGATTAACTATTTTGCAGGTTCAGGACGGAATTTGATGTTTGTGATATGGTAAGGGTACAGACTCGTCTAAGTTTTAAATTAACTGAAAAAAAAAAAAAAAGTGTATTTTAAAGATCTGATATAATTTCATTTGACTTACGAGAGATTTCCATGTCAACCTAAAAGTTTTCAGAGATGATCGGGGACATTGCCTCCCATGCCTCACATCCTTTTAAATTAATCTACGGATACTGTATGCTAATTGTGAAAGAGGTAAACAACAGAGGGAGTGCGTGGTTGCAAGGCAGTGCGTGGTTGCAAGTGTGTTTCTGGACAGAAGATTGGGTGTTTTAGCTGGGGTGAAAAAATCATTCACGCAAGTGCTCTGTGAGGTTGCTGTGGTGGTAAGACTGCCTGCAGTACAAAAATGTCTCTGCACTCTGGATTCATAATAAAGTTTTACTATTTGGACAGCAGATGCAACCAATGTAACTGTCCGGAATATTGAGAAGGTCAAAGTCCTTACTTACAGCTACTGTACTTGCATTTCAGGGTTGTACCATTGGTTAGAAGACATAAAATTGTCTCGAATGTATTAGTTATTTAATGTAAATATATATTAACATATATATTTTACAATTTTTTCAGAACATAATTCCTTTAAGCTATCAACTTTACATTTATAAGGCTTTTTCAAGTTCACCCAAAGTTCCTGAAATGCCCCCAGGTAACAGTACATATTTTCCTTCCAGTTCAGCTCTTGGGGCATACAGGATTATAAACAATACCACGTGGACTGGTTTAAACACATTAGTTTAAATAACCACTTGTAGTCCTTGAGATACCGTAATTAGTTTGTATGTTAACTAAAGACATTGATTTAAACAACCGCTTATACATATTTCAATAAATACTATGATTTGTCTGTATCTCGCTTACATATTTAAAATTGGTAAATGTGATGTTACTTATGTGTCAGTTTCTTCAGAGGTAATAGGTCCTACTAAACTACAGTCGAACTCCAAACTTCTAGGAACCCAGACACCATGACAATCCAAAGAGAAAATAATACGATAAAAATTACGTCTTGTCGCTTCTGTTACTATACTTATTTACTCTGTGCCACCGTTGTTCTGATTGTTGAGGCACGCACAGAAAATATAATTTAAAAAGCACAGGTTTAAAGAAGAGCAGTATAAATATAACAGTAAATTAATGGTAAAAAGTAAGTACTGAGTCACAGTAGCACAATTTTTTGGGAGGATTTTGCATCTGGTTGCAAAATAGTTTCCTTTGATGAAAGCTGGGAGTATGATAAAGAGTTGTGAATGTGTGTGTGTATGTCTATAGATACCGGTAGTGATATTTTGTTACTGTAGTGGCAGAAATTGGTGCTTTCATAACAACCAACTGATGTGTACTGCAGAACTGTGCCAGCAACTACAATAGTCAAATCAACTACATCCTCTGCTCACAACTCAATGTAAGTAAATATGCCACATAAATACATTTTCTTTAAAATCCAATATAGTAACATGGCTACTTAAGACTAATTCACGAATAAACAACCTCGAGACTTGTTGTGAAACGAAAACTTCAAAAAGAAAATACATTTGCATACTGGCTTTATCGTTTTAACTATACTTCTAAGGAATTAAAAAAAAAATAATAATAAAATAAAATAATAATAATAATAAAAAATTACAAATTAATACCACTCACACATATTAAAGAAAAGGTGGGAAACGGCCACTAGGCTACTAATTACTTAAAAACGTAGACAGATATGTACAAGTACTTACAGAAACAGTACTTGTAGGTTAAAGAACACAAAAAACAGATGGACGATACATTTTTGCATGGTCGTGATGTTTCGCTAGCCAGGCCAGCTTCCTCGGGCGGCGAGTGATTGCACACTGCAGTATGGTGGACAGTAAGCGATGGTTGGTAACTAGCTAATATACTGATGGGCTAGTTCCCAGCGCCTCAGTTCTTCATTATTGTCTGAAGGTGGTAAGGCTCTAACCACTCCGACGTTTAACAGGTATCAAAAGAGAGTTTGTGTGTGATTGCATGTGCAGCAACTGTTTTATCTTGAAAGTTTAGGCTGGAACTGACTATTGCTTGTTTGGTATTGGCCCTGTGGCCATTCATCCTCTGTCTCAATGTGTTTGTGGTGAGGCCAATGTATTCCGCATCACATTGTGAGCGCTGTAGTTGGTATATAGGGTATTTTGTCCTATAGCTGTAATTGTCTTGATTTGGATACGTGTGATTGGTGAGCCTGCTATGGAAGAACGTGGAGGGTTGATGTATTGCACAGGTGCTGCAGCAAGGGCTACTGCAGGGATGGGAACCCCTGGATGTGGTGATTGTGCTGGAAATAGGGCTGGATAGTAGTTTGGCACACACCAGCTTGTTTGTGGAGGTTTGGAGGTAGTCTGAAAACCAGTCACACTGTGTATTCAGATTGTGTGTGACCAAATAGCCAGAGCACTTATTGACAGAGGATACTCGAAACCCTTTGTTGGCAGTCAGATTCGGCGAGCCATCACTAACAAGAGACCACAGACCGGAGACAGTAACATTGACATGCCTCTGGTTGTGCCCTACCACGAAGGCCTCAACAAACTCAAGACCATCCTCAACTGTGGCCACAAAATACTTTCATCTACACTGCTTACACACAACCAGTTCTCCAAACCCCCTAGACTGGTTTTTAGACGACCTCCAAACCTCCGCAACAAGCTGGGGCGCCCCAAACTACTATCCAGCCCTATTCCCAGCACAATCACCACACCCAGAGGTTCCCATTCCTGCAATAGTCCACGCTGCAACACCTGTGCAATACATCAGCCCTCCAAGTTCTTCCATAGCAGGCTCACCAATCACACATACCCAACTCAAGTTAATTACAGCTGCGGGACAAAAAACATTATATACCAACTACAGCACACACAATGTGATGCTGAATACATTGGCCTCACCACAAACACACTAAGAGAGGATGAATGGCCACATGGCCGATACCAAACAAGCAATAGCCAGTTCCAATCTAAATCTTCAAGATAAACTAGTTGCTGCACATACAGCCTCCACAAATTCTCTTTTTATACCTGTTACTACACCAGAGTGATCAGAGCCTTGCTACCTTCAGACAATGGTACAGAACTGAGGTGCTGGGAACGAGCCCATCAGAACAGTAAACTCTCGCCAGTCCGTAGTTCGAGAATCCGTGGTACTCAAAAATCCGTGGTTTTCTCAAAGCAATGTCCGTTTTGATTATTGCCACATGCTGCGCCGTGCTGCACTGCACCTAGCTTCTTCGCGTTTGTGCTGCGCTGTGCCGCGCTGCTACAGTAGCAAGAATCTAACGGTACTAGTAGCAGCAGATGCGGCAAGCCCAAGGTCAACGTGTCTTTCCGGAACACAACAAACCGATAAGACGTGCACGGACACTGCTCACGGTATTTGTTAGTGTTTTCTGTTGTGAGCAGGGCCGCAACTACATGGTGTCTACCAGATTGTAAAAGTAAAATTTAGTGACTTTTTGGTGACTTTCTTGAAAAACTGTTTAAACAGAATTAATTAATAGTGCAACACGGCTGACAATTTTCACTATGTTTCCTCCAATATAGAGCGCCAAGCATGTCCAATTTTAAAATCTGTAATCAATATATACCTAAATTTAAGTTGTCTTTATGACAATGACTATGATGACTAATATACAAACTAATTTTTACTTGCACAGTGCATGAGAAATACTAGTAGTGTAAACATGCACGTTTGACAAATGATTCGACAAGAATCAAACACACAAAAATAATTTTCGTGACTTATACCAAAATATATTTCAAATTAGTGACTATTGTGGGACTTTCGTGACCTTTTTCACAATTCGTGACTTTTTCGGGACTTTCGTGACTTTAGTGACTTAGTAGACACCCTGAACTAGGGGGGAACAAGGGGGGCATATACCCCGGGCGCCAAGCTGTGGGGGGCGCCGAAATCGCTTCCATTGTAATTTATACGACTGAGATTGGTTACTGGTAACACGTTTTTAAATTTTCATGCCAGGAGTGCTTAATGTAGAATATAACGTAATAGTTGTTTTAAAGTACAAGGAGCAAAAATCTGAAACTGTTTTCAACCAAAAAAAAGTGGGGTTGAATCCTTTATACGAATAAAGTAGACACAGAGAGCAGCAAAACAGAGCTGTTCCCACGTTGGCAATGTTCGGCGGGGCGTGTCGTGTCTATAGCTTAAATATTTAGGACAGTGACTACAGTCGGTTGTGTTGTTTGCGGGCGCGACTGATATTTTTTGTAGTAAATAAGCTTAGCGAAATTGACCGCTTAAAATGTCAAAGAAACCTTCGGGAGCAGAATACAGAAAGAAAGTCACGGAATGAGATAAAGCAGCACATCTGTCATCTTTCATGTCGTCATAGTTGACTGAGATACAGTTAATGTATGTTAAGTGTACGCAATTTCCTGTATAGTTCAATGTCTAGTTTGATGATAATTATGGAATAAACTTGCTACATTACGATTTCGGTTGTCAGTATTTTTGTTATTTGCACAATGCAGCTTTTCTATCACAGAGCATTTAAAAAAAGCCCTTCGAACTAAATCAAAAGAACTCGCTTGCAGTTAATACTGGTAACGACAGGATGAGCTGTCCAGTTCGCTCGATGCCTTGCATCCCTCCCAATTGCATTATTGTTGCCACACATTGTCCAGTATTGAGTATAGTTTTACTGACGAATCGAAGAGAGTTAACGGCAATTTCACAATTTTAGCGAGGTCTCAACAGCTGACGAAGGTAAATTGCAATTAATTATTAATAATATAAATGTGTTCCTTTGGATTATTGAGAGTGCAAGATGATTGTGACACCTAAAAATTATAACAAAATGCAGACGCTGCACAAAATTTGTTATATATATATTATAGACAGTATCTTAATTTTTACTATCCAAAACCACGGAATAAACAAGGTATATCAGAAGCGAACTAAGAAAATGGCGGACTACTCTAGACAATCAACGCTTGAGTTCATCTACATCAAAGATACCGACACGCTAGTTCGCTTCTGATACACCTTCTTTATCCTGTGCCAAAACGTATCTCGTTCTATAACAGTTATAAACACTTCATTGCACTCATTATTTTCATACTGAATGGCAGACCAAACTTTTCTCTCCTGTTAAAACAAAAACGTATGGATAGTATCCCATGACAACTACATGCAATGCAAAATGCCTGAGTTCTGAGTGTAACTCATTTTATGTTTTGCATTCCGGATTGATTAGGAAGATTTAAGCGTGCCTACATCGTGGGCAGGTAATGCTAGCTGCGGCTCGGCCGGGCAAGCGGAGTTATGTCACAGCTCGCTTCATTTTTGTCTGTCTCACGGCGTAGTTTTGGTTACATGTAACGTATCCACGCCTACATATTCTGCCCAAAATAATAAATAATCTGTTTAAACAGATACTGTTGGCCAACTTGTCACTAAAATGTCATTCTTGAGAATTGTCGATATTTATTTAGGCGATTTTTTTAGTATTTTTGAAATTAAATTGCAACTGCTTATTATAAGCTACATATCCTGATTAAAATTCATTGTCTAAAGCAATTTACAGAGATACATATTATGTAATTATTAATTTTTTCCTCCGAGATCACATTAGTCGAAAATAATTTTGTAAGTTATTGAACAGGAATTCAAGTAACACTAATTTAGAACAGCCCAGACTGTAAGTTTGGTTACTGTATCTTTCTGTACTTCACTGAAACAAATATCTTTAAATATACTTGGTTTAGTTAATTTTTAGGTATGAAAAATTCTTAAATAGCACCATTTTGCACTTTGAAATACAAATTTTCCCGGGAGATGACCACCGGACCCCCCTTTTTTTATTAGAGTAGTATGAGTAATTGAAAGGGGAGGGGGGCGCCATAATTCGTATCTGCCCCGGGTGACATAGACTCTGGTTGCGGCCCTGGTTGTGAGAATGGCGCCGGTAAGAAAAAAGAAGCACGCAACGTTAACAGTAAAACAAAAGTCCGAGATTTGCAAGAAATTGGAGCGGGGTGTTAAGGTTTCTGCAATCAAGGAAGAATATGGCATCAGCGAGACAACTGTATACGGCATTAAAAATAGTAGCAAGTCGGAGAAAGGATTTCATGATCGGAAAACACTCCAAACCGTCAAACTACAGGATTTGGACAGTGCACTGTACAAATGGTTTTCGTTAAAACTGTAAAAAAAAAGGTAGTGGAGACGAAGATAACGATAGTGACGAAGCAGATGTTACGTGGAGTGCGGCCGCTGCTGCTTGGGACACGCTAATAAAATTTTCAGAAAGCAAAAAAGACTGTTACCCTGTGTCGGAGGTATTGCAGTGCCATATCCTGTATTCTACCTTCCTTCACAAAAGAAGACAGGCCATCAAACAGACATCCTCACTCATGTTGTGGGACTATCGACACAGTAACATAGTGAGCAGACTGCTTACACCTCGTGTGCTGTTAATTGCAACTCTAGAAATAATTAAAGTCTACTTTTTGTGTGTCTCCTTAGTTTAATGTGTGTGCGAGCTATTTGGCATAAAAGTATATAAATATTATTAATCTGTGCAAAAAGTGTTAAATTTTTATTTTTTCGTGCCTTGTTTGGAATAATAAATGATTGCGGTAAGTAAAATTTAAGTTCTTGTTATGTGCACTGTAGTTTGCTTCGCCGGCACACGGGCGGAGAAGGAAATAGTAATCGTTGTTTCTGCCGCTCTGTGACAATGACAAGTTGTTTACGACTTAACGGCTCGCAGCCAGCTGCCCGTGCCCAGAGCCGGCCGGCCAGTATTGCCAAACGTGTTAGAGGTGCCGTTTTTTATAAATTATTTTATTTCAAACAGCATTGGCTTATACCTGTAAGTCCTCAATTTACGTTGGGGGATACGTTCCTAAAAACCACAACGTTTATCAGGACGACGTAAATCGGGGACTTACAGTATATGAAACGGGTTTTTTTTTTTTAATTTTGCAGATTTTTGTTATGGAAAATACAGTATTTCAGAAATCCGAAGGTCACAAATCCCCGAGACCCCCGGATTTGTGAGAATTTACTGTATATCACAAAATCCAGACAACCACCAGGCCTCAACATTTGATAACTTTAATTTTTTCCGCCACACCCTAGTTCGTCCCTCTGCCGCTACGTGTGCGAGTCACCACCCATCACTTACCGTTCACCACACTGCAGTGTGCAATCACTTGCCACCCGAGGAAGCTGGCCTGGCCAGCGAAACGTCACGAGCACGCAAAAATGTGTCGTATATATGTTTTTTGTGTTCTCCAACCTGCAAGTACTGTTTCAGTAAGTACTCACACATTAGAGAGAATTTTGGACACAGGAAATTTACCTACAACATAACTAAACATCCTGAAGTCTCCTTCCTTTCTCTGAGCAAGCAGGCCAGTCAATACAAAAAATAAATTTTTTCGCCATGTAACTGGGTAGTCGGTAGTCTGGTAAACAATAACTACAATATATATTCTGTAACTAGCTCTATATCCTTTCAGATTTCCCCATTTAACAAGTAAATTACTGCACAATAATACAGTTAATACTCTCATTAAAAGCACTAGTAACCGACAAACCAAAATGGAAAGCTGTACGAGAGCAGGAAAAAGAGGAAACGAACAACACTGACAAGGGAACATGACAGGAGAAAGAACAAGAGAGAAGTTATGACAACACAGAGCACTGCAAGTTCAAAGTCCTCTCCCATGCAGTCAGTTACTCACACTTTTCATTGTCTGGCGAAATGCTCCACTGCTGCCACATTTCAGCACATTGAAACCACCCTGCACAGTACTAGTCAGTCGACAGCAAACTAACTGATCTGTTGTTGCGGTACTGTAGTTTTCTGTTTCCACACTGGCTGGCTTCCATTCTAGCACAATGAGGGCCGGCAATATTTCCCGGAATGCAGTGCAGCCTATCCTGTATTTCAAATATAAATTACTGTATTCCTAATTTTTCATCCAAAAATTCTGGCAAGACCTACAGGTGCAAAATGTGGTACTTCACACACAGTTTGTACTTTACGTGGCGAAAACAAGAGGTTGTATTTACATGCACATACGGATAGTGTTTTATTCTAAGAAGTCTGCATTTTAAAATTTTTATATTACTGACTACAGTATAAACTCGTCATTGCGAACACGGAAATATGTAGCAAAAACACGGTTATAGCTAAGTCTTTTTGAGGAACCGTCAAAAAATTGCAAAAAAATTCCATGAAAAATGTGAATTTTATGAGTAGAAACATATATGGTTGAGTCCTGCGAAGCAGGCTTGCGGCGAGATTCGTGACCATGTGAAGTAGGCTTGCGGCGATGTACATGACCTTGTGAAGTGAGTAGGTATTTGTTTCGGTTAAGTGCCAAGCGCATCAGCCCGCTGCTCTGTCGCTTGGGTCTAGATCCTGTGTATGGTTAACAAGAAGAGGGTTGCTCCGATGCTCGCACAAATGAGAGAGTTCAATAATGTCTCCCTCCCTCCCTCAACCTGCTTGTATAAAAAACCACAGCTAGCCAGCAACACGTAACCGGAGTGGGTGGGTGGAAGGTGAGATAAAAAGAGGAAGGCTCCGATGCCAGACACACTGTTGTCAAGCACTCCCAAAAAGCTTCCGCTCAGCTCAGATGACGACACTGCTATTTGGTATAAGAACTGCGTGTTCTGACTGAATAACGGCGGACATATGCTGTTTCTTCACTAAGAATAATTGCCACCGGCTGTGCTATACTTGTCAATCACACACCACGCATACAGAAGAAATATCTCTGGGAGATACGATAGCACCCACACAACTACTCGTGCTTATCTCTGCTCAGCTTGCTACAGCTCATATTTACTCGGTAGACCTTCAGCTTTTTCAGATAAGCAGCAAGGACGCGGGTGAGAGGACGCATTGGCGTTACCGTCTCCTGTGTCAGTGCACTTGCTGTTCTGATTCACCTTCAGGCTCACACAGTCGGCCGTACGTGTTTTTATCTTTTAATTTAATGGCAATTTCAACATTTACTGTACACTAATTATAAAGTATAATTTAACACATTAAATGTCCCATAAACTTGAGCGAGAAGCAATAAATCCTTGCAGGCTGGCCATTGCATTGTTGAAGTATTGAACACAGTCAGGAATAGCGTGGGAACAAGAGTAAGCCACATTTTTTTTTGTCTTGGAACGAGTCTGTTTGGACAGCTGAAGGAGAAGAAAGAAAAATTAAAAGTAAAAAAAAAAAAAAAAAAAACACAAATGGTGGGCCGTATGTGAAAACGAGCATGTCTAACTTTAAAATTGAATTTCAACTAACTGTCTATCTAGATTTGATAGCACTCACATAGGTCAGACATGTTTTCTGTCGGCACACTGCCGGAATAAAATCACAAACTTGTAACCTTACTCAAAGTCAGTGCACGTACTTCTGTTACTACTAATTGGCTTCAAACTTTACTTCGTGCCGCCACTTAACACAGTTAACTACTAGTGCGTGAAAATAAAGCAACTACCAATGTTCGCGTCGCTTATTTTTGCTGGCAAATAACACTAGCATTACCTGTCCAACAGACAAGTGAACAATTACATTCACCCATGCAAGTAGACTTAAATGTCTCGGGCAAGTGCACAAATTATTTGACGTGTGCCACAGTGTGAAGGGGCACACAGAATTATCATCAGAGTATGCATGCTAAAATAAATACAGTAAATTGCTGCACTCGTCAAACTGATTACATTGGCCTGCAGAGGCCGGCAGTGCGGATTGCATTCTTGCAGCGCGGCCGCATGGGCGAGACACCATTAAGGCAGTCCAGCGATTGATAGCCATACTTACATGACGCGGCGGAGATTTTGGCCCGTTTTGACTTAGCGAATAGTTGCACCCATTCTTGTTGGGTATACAATGTTGTCACAAAATCTAAAATACTCAAGTTTTACCCCAAAATAGTAATATTTATCAGTGTTTTTCAATGGCATAAAACAAGCACATTTTGCCTAAGTATTTGTTTTACACAATAGGCAGACATCTTCCGAACAAAATGATGCCTAGTAAGCATATACAGTATTCACCTTTCCCTTCCCTTCAAAAATTTTCAAACTGGGAACAATGTGAAAGTTAACTGAGAAAACGTCTGTGTTAAAAGTTGCCCTAGAAGTATAAATAACCATCTGTTTATCACTGGAAAAAGTTTAAACTATGCATGGCGTAACTCTTAACAAGGGTTAAGTTAATTTCCAGTTGCTCCTTGAGGAAAAACCAAAGAACTAACAACATACAGTAGAGTCTCGTTATAGTGAAATGTCACGGTTCTGGGTTCGAATTTGCTATATCCGTGTCTTCGCTATAGCCGAATTTGGCAGATTCTGACCCCTAAACCCAAAAATTGCATTAAAACAGTCTTATTTAATTACAAAGTAGTACGTTATTTTAAGGAAACAGGTTTATTTCAGCAGGTAAGTATGCACTGGTTACAATAATAACAACCAAAAGCAGTTATTAAATTTGAGTTCTACTGTGTCCGGGAGTCTGCAACAAAGGCAGAGTTTGGATCAGATACATTACCACAGGCAGAGATTGCAGTTATACGACAATACAGAGACTGTATGTACCGTACCACACAGCCTAAATAAGCAGACATACATCAGTGGTAGTATAGAAAGGGAAACATGGAGAATGTGTTTTTGTTGAAATCATCCTCTCCTGGAGTTCTCTTGCCTCCATCCAAATAACTTGCTGATGTAAAACCATATTTCCATGCAATGAACTACATGTTTTTAATTAAAAAACTGGCTGACCAGTGCTACGTACTAAGGCTTAGGCAATTTCGCCAAGCCTACATCTTAACAAAGAAGTAAGTAAATAAGGGAGAATTAACACAATTACCTCTCCTTGCTGGATGCTGCGTGAAGATAAGGAGATGTAAGAATACAAGATGCCACTCTCATGCAGACTTTCTATGGCCCAAGAGCCAAGACACAAAACAGCACACACAAAATTTTCACATATTTGGATATTGCAAATAAATGGACAACACTGCACAAACCAGGAACCCTCTTCCCACTACAGTATTGTATTTTAATACTACAGTAGTGGGATTATTAACAGTGACAAAACTGCCCTCCCTGTTGTATCAAAAGTCTATTAACTTAAACCCTTTTCTCAAAATATTGCTAATTTTCATAACAAAGCAGACTATAACACATTTAAGTTTCAAGCTCTTCACTTATGTATACTGAGTCAGTCGTCAGTCTGCAACATATACATAATAAATATATAATTTTTTTTTTTTATTTAATGACAGAATAATGCATTTTATAGGTGATTCGGAATAAAGTGAGCACTCAAAAAAACCCTGATTAATTTCTATTTTCTGCCAGTTTATATCTTTCCGCTACATGTAAACATCAACATTGCCATGTGCTTTTATTTACATAGGCTTGTACAATGTTTACATTTACGTTACACTGCTCCGATAAATTTAAGCTACAATATGTACTCATTAAATGCATGGGTGTTGAATATGTGCTATACTCAGTAATAATCTTAGTTATAAATACCTGCTAGTAAACGTCTTATAACACTGGTTTCTCTGCGTCTACTCTAACGGCGCTGTTACCCTTACGAATCTCGTAAATGCATGCACAGTATATTCAAACTTTTAAATTAAAACCGCCACTAAAAACACATGACACACGCAACTCAAGAATTCAAGTTCCGTTCAGCATACTGCAATGAACGACGACGCACGTAAAGAGAAACAATAAATAACCTATTTTCTTAATGTGTGAAACAGGGGAAAAAATGCTGTTTCTATTTCCAGATACTCAGGCTGGCGATCATAAAACAAAACAACTTACATTACTATTGACTTCACATAATTTATCAATGATATTCATGAACAGTCACTTCTAATACTTTATATGTGTTTA
>PNEQ01052298.1:0-21812 GCA_003012365.1 Medauroidea extradentata | reverse complement strand
AAAGATGAATTTAAATTAACATGTCCCCAATTACTAGGTTATTGAATTCTGTTGTATCATACCGGACACCTGACAAACTCACCCTGAAAATTACATATAGCCTGTTAAGAAAGATTTACATATAAATTTAAATAAGAAAATAAAAACACTTTAGAAATATTTAAACAAGATGGGGAAGTGGCTGAACACTTCACAACCCTTTCTCGCCTCCTTAATTTTCTAATTTCGATAAATCCCTTCCTAGTGTGTGCCTATGGTGTAAGGGGAAGCCATCCTCAAAATTTCATTTTTCTAGGTCCAGCAGTTAGGGATGTCCATTGATGAGTGAGCGAGTTCAATGAGTGAGTGGGGCACTTCTTACAAGGAGTATTAACTGCCTGGCCGTGATTTAGTCCCCATGGAATGTTTGAAGGGAAAACTGTAATGATATATTGAGGACAAGGTGAAAACACATTTTAGGCCCTAGGCATGACTATTCTTTCCTGAAGCACCAAGTTTTTGAGCTATCAAGAAAATACATTTTAGGGCAAAAAGGGGATGCCAACCTTAAATTTTCATACTTCATGTAGAAAATAACTCTTCTGCATATATAATATCACAGTAGTTCCCCATCACCTTGTCTTACATGGGATTCTCAGTGGTCATACTTGCTTTTCGGGATTTCTGGAACATTTTACGTCTTACCCCACCCTAAATTAGGTGTTTACACAAACTTCTCTTGTATTGAAAAATAATCTTGATATTTAAACAGCTTTAAAAGATACAGTACATAGAATTAAGTGAAACCATGTTTTATTTTTAAACTTGCAGGCGTCTTAGCTTGGTGTTGAACCCTATCCTCAAAAGTTTTTTCTGATTCCTTGTGTTTGTGTGCATCCCCAAGAAGAGAGAAGAGTGCTGATGCAGATATCTGGTGAATAGCTTTACCTTTTGTTAAAATATGTCACTTTAAAAAAGAGCTTCAGCAGATCGTTCAGTCATGAAGTTAGATTTGACAGTTTCAGTAATCCATTCAGTCTCATCAAGAAGCATTCCTAAAACTTTCAGAAAAGTTTGTTCAATCTGAATTGATACAAACATGATCACCAGCTTGTTGTCACCATATTCATCGAGTCAATTCCACTTGACTAACTTTGAAAGATCGATCATCAGTGGTCAGCTAGGTTGAGATTGAATGTGCCCCAACAATAAGCTCGGTTCCCTTTTTGGACGCAAGTATATTTCACTCGAACGACTATTTATACATCTTGAGTTGAAGTTACACTCTCCTCCAGACTAACCTAGTGAGTTTTTATAACCGCTTATACACTGCGTCTAGTCACGTACGCCGGTATCCATGGATTCATTGCGTATCATAAAAATACGAAAACACGTTTAAGTTCTGTTGTGCCATATCCATAGTGTAAGTTTGAGTAAGTTACAGTCCTTGTACAACTTTAAGTATTCTTAGTGTGTTGTAGAATTGTAACTTTTCTTTTTCAAATTTGTATTCAATGTCGAAAATGTTTCAATGATTTACCTGTATGTATTAAACGTCTATTGTTAATTATAAAAAATATATATATCCAAGCACGGATTTTGCTATTTGGCTATATTATAAATAATTCTGTTTATCACACATCTACATGTCCTAATTTTTACCATCTTGCTACTTCTACTAGATAAAAATAAAGTAATATATCTGACAGAGGTACAATTACTTACAGATGATACTTGTAAATAGATACACACACGGACGAGACACATTTTTCTGCGGAAGTGTGGTCGCAACATTTCGCCAGTATTAAACTGACTTCCTTGGGCGGCAAGACATGGCACACTGTAGTCCAGCGGCAGTGTGTTCTGTTACCTGTAAGCCTAGCGGCCGGAAGGCATGGGGCAGTAATGTAGGTCAGGTTGTGATGGCTTGCAAAGGATAGGGGGGAGAAAAATGAATCATCTGATGTTGAGGCCTGGAGGTTGCCTTGATTTCATGATGTATTGATGGGCCAGTTCCCAGCGTCTGAGCTCTGAACTATTGCTAGAAGATGGCAAGGATTTCACAATTCTGGTGTTGTAGCAGGAATCAAAGTCTTTGTTGTGGGAAACTGCATGAGCTACAACCGGCTTTTCTTGTGGGCAGATGTTGCGCTGAGCTAGGGCTTGCTTTGTGTCAGCTCTGTGGCCATTCATTCTCTGCCTTAGAGTGTTGTTGTGAGGCCTATGTACTCTGCATCACAGTGTTTACATTGGAGCTGGTATATGAGGATTGTTGTAGCTGCCTTGGATGGGATATGCATGGTTTGTCAGTCTGCTGTTGAAGTGGGTAGATGGCTGATGAATGGCACAGGAACCACAGCGAGAACTGTTACAGGGGTAGGAGCCTCTGGGGTTAACTGTTCTGCTGGAGGTTGCAGTTGGTGGAAGTTTCAGACGGACTAGTTAATTGCGGAGGTTTGGTGGTCATTTGAAAACTAATTGGGGGGGGGGGGGAGCCTTGAAAACAAGTCCTGTGTCTGTGGTGAGGCAGCCAGGATTTTGTGTCCAGAGTTCTATATGGTCTTGAGTTTCTTTAAACCTTCGTGATAAGAAACAACCAGAGGGATGTCTGAATTGATGGTTTTGGTTCGTGTCTGTGTTTGTGACGGCACGTTGGATCTGTTGGTGAGCAATTGTTTTGGGATAACCTCAGTTGACGAAGCCTCTGGCTATCTGGTCACATTGTCTGTTTATGTCATTCTTGGTGGAGCATATGCATGTTGCTCTTGTGGCAAGGCTGTGCAGTAGTGACTTTTTTGTATTGTAAGGGTGGTAGCATTCAAAGTGCAGATACTGTAGGTTGCTGGTAGGTTTGGTGTGGGCAGAGGTGTTGATGGTACCATTGTGGAGTGTTGGTTCAACATCCAGCAATATGGCATGTGTTTTTTGAGTATGACCATGTAAACTTGAGTGGACTGGTTGAGTTGAGGGTATTCAGGAAGTCAGTAAGGCAGTTTTCTGTGGAGGTCCAGATCGTGAAGATATCATCTATGAATCTCATCCAGCAGTGAGGCTGGATTGGTTGGTGAGCCAGGAAGTTTTCCTCAAGCCTTCCCATGAAAAGATTGACATAGGAAGGGGCCATGCGGGTGCCACTGCTGTGCCCTTGATCTGCAGAAAGTGGTTGTTTAGGAATCTGAAACTATTGTTGGTGAGCGTGAGTCTGGCCACTTCAACAAGGAAAGTGGTGGTAGGTTTGCTGTTCGGAGTCTTCTGTTCAGGCAGTGTTCGATGGCTGACAATCCAGAAGAATGGGGGATGATGGTGTAAAAGTCGTAACATCTACGGTGACCATGTAGGCTTCTTGAGGGATGGTGCCTAGTTTGGAGAGGCGTTCTAGAAAGTGATCAGTGTCTTTGATGTGAGATGGTAGCTTCTGTACTCAGGGCTGGAGGTGTGTGTCTACAAGGGCCGAGATTCTTTCAGGGGTGCTGCCAATGCCCTACATGATGGGGCGCCCTGGAGGTGGTCGTTGAGGTTTGTGAATTTTGGGCAGAAGGTAAAGTACAGGTGTGGAGGAATTTTCTGGGGTGAGCAGTTTGATGCAGTCATCAGAGAGGCCTTTGAGAGGGCCCTGTGATGAGAGAAACTGTTTGATCAGGTTGGAGATCTTGTTCGTGGGGTCTTCCGGGAGGGGTTTGTAGGTGGTTCTGTCTAATAACTGGTTTTCTGCTTCCAGAATGTAGTCGGACTTGTTCATGATCACCATTGTTGTCCCTTGTCGGCAGACAGTATGACTAATTCCTTCTTGTTTTGGAGGTCTTTGATGGCCTTTCTTTCTGAAGGGCTTATGTTGCTGTTGTTAGGGAGTGAGCTGGTGAAGTCAGGGTCTGAGATGTTTATGAGGATGAACGAGATAAACTGCTCGAGAGGATGTGTGGGTGGTAGTGGGGGAGGATCCCAGTTGGATGGGGGTGAGAATTTGCACAGAGCCGAATCTATTGAGCTTTTGTTGTGCGTGGGTGTGGGAAGGTTGTCAAGGAAATATTTGAGCAGGATGTTGCATAAGAAACTCAAGGCATCTTTTACTGTAGCGAATTGGTCAAAATTAGTTGATGGGGCAAACGAGATGCCTATCTCTAGAATACTGTTTTCAGCAGCAGTGAGGTTGTGAGTGGATAGGTTCAGAACATAAGAGCTTTGTCCAGTAACAGGCTGTTCTCCTGTTCAGGGTTTTTTTTAGGGAGACTTGGAGGTTTTGGCAGTGTTGGTGTGGTATGGGCTGGTGTGGGCAGTTTGAGGATGGAGAGAAGGCATGGTTTTTGTCCCATTAGCGGGGGTGATGGCGGTGGTTTGTAGTGTAGAGTGGTGGGGAGAGGGTCAGTTTTTAGTCATATCAAAACATTATTTTTTAATTCTCACAACATTTATGTTAGAGCTAAGTTCTGTTCTGTAGTCCTGCTCCGATTACGTTGTTTCTGTAGGTTTCCATACATATGCGGGAATAGACTTTGTTTCCTTCCCTGATGTCTGTCGATTCTGTTTGGACTCATGCTGTAAATAGCTTACCTAGTGTTAAGCCTGGTTAGAGTACTTTGCAACGAAAGCAGTCCTGTAAGCACGTGTGTACTTCCTGCTGGGAGCGAGTGTGTTTAAAGTCATGTGTGGTGTGTGCAGGGTGCAAGAACTTGCCTTCGGTGAAAGATGGCCAGTGGAACTCAGCACAGTGTTCAGCTGGATACAGCCCAGTGGGGACCAAGTGTAACATTGTATGCAATGCTGACCCTCAGCTCATGAGCAGTATCGACGTCACTTGTACCAACAGTGGCTGGGATAATTCCTATGGCCTCCACATCAAACCATCCTGCGACTGTGAGTACCACCATCTATAGTTACTTTCCAAACCATTCTTTTGTTCTATTCAACATTGGGAAAACACTCTAAGAATACATTTTGTAATGTTTGCCTATTTCGTATTTAAACCAAGTATTTTGTAATTTTTGTTTTATTACATAGTTGCAGTTTTTTTTGTATTTTTCTATAATGTGCCTTTCTTGTGTTGTGTGTGTTCCCACGACAGCCTGGCCTTCACGGACAAGCTTCGACAGGAACGGAGTCAGTCAGTATCATGGCGGGTATGACTGTGGTTGTCAGCAACACTCCCGGTCTTCAACTTTTCCTTGAACCAATCATGTAATGTGCAATAGCTTAGTTTATTTCTTGAACCTTTTGTTTTTATCCGAGCAGGTGGCTCTTCACTCTGTTACTTGTTCTGTGCTCAGGGGCTTATTTTTACAACTTTAACTTTTCCACCTTTGTCTGTCGCTGTTTTGTTACCAAATCCCCTACCAGAGGGGCTTAGGCTCTGGACCCACATAAATAACTGACTCGACCGTCTATAGTGCTCAGTCTTTTGTATGTGTTTAGCAGTGAGTAAACAACCTTTAGTTTTCACAGATTGTTTTATTAGTTTACTTCCACTCCATCGTCGTGATGTGTAAGGTACAGGACTATCTTCCCACTTTCTATAATATATCATGGCGTGTGATTGGGCGACATCTCACAGCGTAGAGAGTGACTTACAACTCTCTCTCCAAGAATGACTGGTGCATCAACCAACACAAGTGACGTAGGTCTCGCCTCGTGGCCAGAACCAATGACCTGGGATTAGGGCTGTTTTGCTCTAATAGATGCGTTTTCTTCGCTGCTTCCCAGCAGTGCACCTTTCCTTCATTCTCATTCAGCTATACTGCTCTACTCATCTATTCTTCTGCGCTTACCATCCATTGGCCCTTTTGTGTATGTTCTCGGCACCTTGTGTGCTGCTACCCCCATTTCCTTCCTTGCTTACCAACACACCACTCATTTACCTAATTTACTATCACCCTAGTGACCCATCACGTCAGATTGACAAGTGTGTTGGTAAGTGAAGATATTTTGGTCAGCAGTCAGCTGGTGAAGGGTGACATGAAGTGAGTATGGAACAGCACCAGAATGAAAGGGCGGGGGTAACGGGAGATCCCCGAGAAAACCCGGTCAAACCAGCGGCATCGTCCAGCATGATTCCCACATGCAAAAATTCTGGGACCGACCCACCAGGAATTGAACCTGGATAGCCGTGGTGGGAGGCGAGTGGTCTGACCATTCAGCCACTGCGGCCCCATAAGTATGTTGGGTAAATAAGTGGATATACAAGTGTGGTGGTAGAGTGATTGATGTATATGTGTATTACGAGATGAATGGTTTGGTGTGTTGGTAGATAAATAGTTAAGTATGTTGGTAGATAAATAGTGTTACAAGGTCGGGGTACGGTACGCTGAGGGATAGGAGGTTTTTGATTAAATATAATATGAAAATAAACTAAGCAAACATAATTTATTTACACACAACAAAAAACAATTGTATGTCACTGAAGATTAATCACTATTGTTACAAGTTGAAAATGAATTAAACAAATAACTACTATTACATAAAAGTTATAAAATCTAAATAATAAAACCTCTGTCCTCGTTACAAGTTCTCTGTACATGAAATGTCTCTCTGACATCTCATAAATGGTGGACTTTATGTCCTAACTGGGTCATTCCATTACACCAGCAATGAGCGAGAACTTGTGGAAATTGTTCCTAGAGAAGTCCATCAATTATCAGTATTCAGTTCACTTTATTTTATGACAATAAGACCTTAATATAAAATTATGGCTATGTATTTCTAACTTAAAATATAAATTTCCTATTTGGTGTTCCATGTGACTGTATAAATATTAGTAAATAAGGTTATCACCTCTAGTAAATAATGTTATGAAGTTTTTTCCCCCTTCTGTTGATGGACTAGATAAGTGGTTTCATACATTAAACATCAATTTTACAATGCCTATGTTTCATTGGATTTCAGTAGAAGAGATTATTTAATGAATTTAAATGTAGGCAGTATAATTCTTGATAAACTAATTGTTTGACTGTGATACTGTAATGTGTTTTACAAAATGTTTGTATATTTAGAGGCTTGTAGTTACCAAACCGCTCAATATATCAAGTTGAAATTTCTTTTGTTTAAAAGATGTTAAATAATACTATATTTAGAAAAAAATAATAATGATTTTTACCCCTTCCTCCAGATGCCTTTTTTGACCTTTAAAAAGGGAACTTTTTGAAAATATTGTTTATTTGGGGGTTATATGTTGTAAAAGGGACCAAATAACATCTTAATTATTTATTTCCTAGTATTACTCACTGCTGTCTGCTATGCATGTAAACCATAAGTTGTTATTACCACCCCTTCAGTATTTTATGGCTAGCTAAGTGTTGCACAAACAGAGTTTTTTCAGGTACTATACAACACTAAAAAAAATGTTGGTTTTGATTTCAGAAAAAAATTTGATGTGTATAATAAAATATTTAGTTTTAAAGCTTTCTAAATAACTATGGTAGAGATTTGTAGCAGCAAGGGGTATAAAGTTATGGCTCCTTAAAGGTGACCATAAAATGTCACTTTTTGTGGTGGCAATTGACCATATCTCGTGCAAAAAATTTGAAAAATGGTTTTTTACTTGTATAAATGATATATATTTTATACAAAGTTTCATTAAAATAAAAAATGGTGATGCAAAAGGCATTTGTTGATTTAAAATAGAATGACCCAACTAGGAACTCACCGATGGTCCTCTTGGAGCCACTGAACCCCTTCGTTGAACTACTCCTAACCCTAAACTAACTTGGTGAACACTCTTGAATACTTCTTGCAACCCATCACTATTACCGCAACTCACAAAAACTCTCTTGTCTCTGCCACAGCTCTCGTTTATACTCTTAAGCAAAAGTCCAGAAGACTCACGGCAAGTCTTTATCTCAAAGCTCCTAGAAGCATGTCACATCAGGATCAAAGCACCATCAAGCAGAAGAGAGTACACACAGGAAAGTTCTAGGCCTTGATGTCTGCTGTTATCTGAGTCTTTACGAAACCCAAGATAGGCGAGCAGGTGGCTGCTGTAGCCTCACACAAGGTAACACGAGCCGTACAGTGCAGTCGGCAGTACCTTAGTTCTGCCTCCACTGTATCTTCTTACACTGCCCACAATATTGTCGCGGCTCACAACAACAGTTGGTGTGTTGGTAGATAAATAGTTACATAGCTGTGGTGGTAGATGAATAGATGGTGTGTTAGATGAATGGTTGGATAGATAGATGGACTGATAGATGAAATGTTGGTAAAGAATGGAATTTATGCTGGTTAATGAATGTACAGATAGATGTGCTGGGTGAAGAATGTACATATAGGTTTGTTGGTATATACTATATTGACTGATAAGTTTGTCGCTGAATAATTGGATACTTGTATGTTGGCAGTCTGATATATATGTTTGTTGGTAAATTAATGAATAGGTTTTTTGATTAATAGATATTTAGTTTAATAACGGATTTTTTTTTAATGGAATATTTTTATAGATAGATTTTTGGTGAATATATGGTAGATGAAAATATTTTCTATGATGATGTAATAAATTATTTTCTAGTCAGTCATTGTTAAGTCATTTAAGGATCATGTTTCACTAAGTTCTGTTCTGTACTTTAACTCTGATTGTGTTATGTATGAAGGGAATATTTCCTGACATATTTTGTAATGGTTGTGTATATTTTCTTCCCTGTCAGGAACAACCTGAAGTCTGTCCACACTGTTTGTACTCGCACTATACAAGGATTGTGTAAGGCTAAGCTTGGTTACAGGATTTTGACATGACCTAGGATGTGTGTATTTCCTGCTGGGAGCGAGTGTATGCAAAGTCATGTGTGGTGTGTGCAGGGTGCAAGAACTTGCCTGCAGTGAAAGATGGTCTGTGGAACTCACCAAAGTGTTCAGCTGGATACAGCCCAGTGGGGACCAAGTGTAACATTGAATGCAATGCTGATCCTCAGCTCATGAGCAGTATCGACGTCACTTGCACCAACAGTGGCTGGGATAACCCCTACAACCTGCACATCAAACCCTCCTGCGACTGTGAGTACTGCCGTCTGTATTGTATCACTAACATTTGTTTGCAGCAGAATATGAAATAATGTGTATATGTGGATCAATGTGTTATAGATGATAGATGGACCAGTATGTGGACCAATAGGGATAGGTGTATTTATGGATGGTTATATTGAAAGGTGTGTGTTGATAAATTCATAGTTTGTAGCCTCTAGTTTAGGGGTTCACCTAGAAAGTATCTAGTTACAAGTTGGCTCGTCATGTGGGTTTGTTTTGCATGACCTCGAGACTAAGGTGTAGGGGGGGGGGGGGGCACACTGAGTAAGTTTAGATAATGAACTCTCTACTGTCCATTGAATAATCTGGTAGAGTCTTAGAGAGTTCACTAAGTTTCGAGGTAACTAGAGAGGTATCTCATGTGGGAGTATGTCCTCTCACTAACCTAGAATAAGGTTTCAAGAAGGTTCATCTTTTTGGTGTTGTGAGCAGGCAGGTACCACTCATAGTAGCTTCTGAACTGGTCTGGCCTTGTGGTTCGGGGAGATTGTAGTGGGCCAATCAAGGGTTTTCGCAACCTTCGGATTCCCCTTAGAATTTTCTCATTGTTACAGTTTGTTGACAGCTCGGGGAGTGTGAGTACTTCCCCATGTTACATGTCAGTCTTCCTGGACCAACAGGTACAGGGGTGTTGAAAATGTACAGAGGTCTCCTAACCCACTGTAGTTAGTTACTCAAATCTTCTGCTGCATCGCTGTCGATTAACCTAAAAAGTTAATCAAATGTCTTAAAAGGACAATATGGGAAAGTACAGCTTTTTAGCATTGTTAAAGTGCAAGACGTTTTATCCACGACGTGAACTGGAAACACTAGCAAAATTCACATTCTCACATCTCTTTTTCTGTGGTGGTTATACATTTACAGACTAAATTTTTCTTAGACTAATATAGTAGAACCCTGTTATAACATTTCTGGATATAACATTTTCCTGCATATAACATCACTTTTCTTTGGTCCCAAGATTTTTCCATAAAGCATAATGCTTTCATTTCCTGCTTATAACATCACTTTTTTCTCAGACATTAACCACAACTCTGGTAAAATTTTTCTTAACTGTATTATTTTAGATAAAATAACTAAGCTGTGGACTAAAAACAATAGTAAAAAACAAATTAATGTCTGAGAAAGTATCATAGGTGTACATTACAGTGATATTAAAGACACTTAGGGAGGTAGACATGGCCCCAATTGCGTCCATGTCTGCCCAATCCCTCTCTGCCGCGATGCATGCCTCCTCTGCATGATACTTCCTTCCAGTCGGCGTATGGGGCTCAGCCCTGAGACGCACTTAGTCCCGCTCCTTCCCCGGGCCTCACATATAACTTAGTAGTTAGGGTAGGTTAGGAAAACTGTGATCCTGAAGATGACGATCATGAACTTTCGAAGACAAGTGAGAAAGCCTCAATTATACACATATTGTATGTATTAATCATGTTTATCATGGCACAGTAACTATAGCTGCATTTAATCTCATTACAGGCCTATTTACTTTACATAAACTATCAAATTTTAAGTTACTTTTGAGTAATATCCATTTATTGGTTTAAAAATATTGATTCCTGCTTATAACATTTTCCTGCATATAACACTTTCTTTCACAAGTCACTTGAAAAGTGTTATAACAGGGTTCTACTGTAGTATTATAATGTGTTTATAAATATTTAAAATTTTAACTTATCAAAGTAATAACTAAAAGAGCATAAATATATTCTAAAATCATGATTACATTTCAATGTATAAATAACAATATATAAAACTAAAACTACCCATAGAGCAAAGTGCTAATGTAGAAGTAACAGTGCTCACATCAGCGAGAACTGGAATAACATAACAGGTCTCCTGTTTTTCTTATGAGTTTCTTATGTTGTCCTTGTACAATATTTGAGCTAACATTGTTCTGAAATGACTTGACTTAGAGCTGTATTAAATAACATGACTCCAGTTAACCACATTCAACTTTTATTCTCATCTCTATCAGTATATCCTTATACGTTGGTTCACACTTACTTCATACAACCGCCTTGTGCCATGTTTCCTTACTTTCTACTGTCTTTTTTCCCCATATATCCTTTGTCACTTTTGCCAACTCCACAGAATTGTCATTCTAGAAGCTGTTTGTCTAAAAATTAAAACTAAAATTCCAACATTTTCTTCCTGTTTATTTAATTTTAATTTTACATTAGCAATGTCCTACAAACTTTAATCCTATCAAGGTGAACCCGGTTTTCTGAAAGAAGTCAGTATCTAAGCACAGCACAAGTTCACAAGGATATTAAGTTTGAAAGGTAAATTTAAATTATTAAATTTAAATTTTAGATTAAATTAGGTTTTTAGGATAAAATTTAGGTTAAATTTTTAGAGAGTAAGTTGCACCTGACGGCCTAAGCATACAAGTGGAAAACAATTTTAGGAGAGGCCAGAAAATGTCTAAAAACATTTTACAGAACAAAAGGTCTAGTTGCAGACTGTACACGTTAAATTGCCACTTCTGAGCGGTTGCAGGATTTCAATATAGTGTTTAGCGGTTATTTATCACATGTGTACTTCCTGCTGGGAGAGAGTGTATAGAAATGGTGAGAGGTGTGTGCAGGGTGCAAGAACTTGCCTGCGGTGAAAGATGGCCGGTGGAACTCACCAAAGTGTTCAGCTGAATACAGTCCAGTGGGGACCAAGTGTAACATTGACTGCAATGCTGACCCTCAGCTCATGAGCAGTATCGACGTCACTTGTACCAACAGTGGCTGGGATAACCCCTACGACCTGCACATCAAACCATCCTGCGACTGTGAGTACTACCATATGTATTGGAACACCAGTAGTGATACATAGCAGTGGATGAAATAATGTAATGTGTAGATAGATGTATTAGTAGATGTAGAAGTAGATCAGTATGTCCAATAATAATGCATAGATAGATGTGTAGATAGCTTGATGGATATTGGTATAAGTTGAAAAATGGATGGCTAGATGTTTTTCTGGATGTATGTACGGATTAATTGGTCTGGTGAAATATGGATAGATAGGAGTTTTGATGGATAGATGATAGGGGTGTGTGAATAGTGGTTTTAGGGATTTGAATAGTTTTCGACCGAATATTTTAATTTTTTCGAATATTTTTCGAATAGTGTTTCTCAAATTTTGGTATACATTTGCCAGTGCATAATCTTGTATTTACAAGGAGATATAGAAATGCACTTCACTTTATTAATATAAGCATGAAAAAATAGCAGTTTTTACTTGATAACCTTAAACATTCCTAAAACACATATGTTTTTGTTGCTTTGTACCTGTTCTTACAACAATATACTGCTCTTTCTTCTCAGTTTTCTTCTTTTGTTATGTTTGTAAGAAATCACAAAATTGTTTTTGTAAACAAGTGCTTATTACAGGTGGCACTGCTGATCCAGTTTACTTCTTCTCTACTTGTATAAAGACAAAAAAAAAAAAAAAAGTACTTTTCTGTAATATTTTTGGAAGAATTTAATGACAGAAATTTTTAGGCTAAATTAATGTAATAAATTATTACAATACTACAAAAAATTAAATCTTTTTGTTCAGAAACAATGTAATGCTAATGACTTATCATTTTTCTGACTAATTTTGGTAAAATAACAGTATTCGAAAAATATTCGAACTTTCGGATATTCGCACACCCCTAATAGATGAATACACACGTAATATAAATTTATTTTACTAATTTAATATAGCTTGGAATCATTGTCTAAATTTGTTGATACAGTAGAGCCCCGTTTTAATGAACTCTGGACTAAAGAAACCAGTGATTCAACAAAAGGATTTTTAGGAACCGTCAAAAAATAATGTATTAAATACATAAATAAGTGACCTTGATAAAATTGAATATTAATTGTAGTGTAAGTCTGTTAAAAAATGCTAGCACTGGCTGCAGTATATACTTATTTCATCGTAGATAAGCTTAAACCATCCTTTGAGAAACAAAAAAAAATCATTAAAATTTGTTGGGAACTTGGCCGTGGGAGCAACTTTGAGATAAACACGCATGGGTGCGGCTGAGTGTGCGACACTGTGTTGCGCAACAAGCACACGCGTAGATCCTCATCCTAGCTGCTGGCGAGTGAACGAGCATATAGGTGTCAAGTCTCCACAGTGCGGTGGTGGAGGGCACAGAAACTAATTCACAGATAGTGCTTCGCATTTTTGGTAGAATGCACTTCAGTACAGCACTCTGTTGATTAATTTTATTACTGATGCAATACAGTGGTGTCTAACGTGATTATTTTCTGTTGTGCCCCGTGATATAACCAGCAAATTTATAAAAAAAACATAATTATATTATGTAAATAATTTGTTTTTCCGATGCTAAAAAACGCTAGAGTGCAAATTATTTTTAGCGTGCAAACCATCGTTTCACGAGTGTGGCTGCCTACAAGCTACAATGGCCACCCCGCGCGTATTTAATTATTATTTTACCTCTGTCTCGCAAAGTTTTAATTCAGTTTTCATTGCTTTTTTTTTTAAACCATTTGTCATGTGAATTTCCTGAATTTTATTGCTGGAGCAGGTGGGAAAAAGACGGAAAGAATATTGACGACTTGGCGGTGTTAGTCATCACTTCTCACGTGTCGATAGCATGCAGGTGGCCTAACTCACCAAGTACACGTTCGCTGAACTTTCCACTGGAAGTTTATATTGCCTGTTTTTTTTATTCTTTCACGGGTGTGGCTTTACCTATTGACGGTAAATGCTTTTTGTTATTGTTTTGAGCCGGAAGACTTGATTAAATTTACCTTAAATTCTGACTAAATGTGCTCGAAGAATTCACTTTTTTTTAGGGGGATGGGGCATGAAAAAATATGAAGTTGGATTTAACGAAACAATGATTTAGAGTAAACATTTTTGGGTCCCGTGGCATTGTGTTAAATCGGGGTTCTACTGTATTTTAATAATATTTAAATTTTAATTTAAATTATGTTATGTTGCAGTATGATGGAACAATGCCTGTATGGTCACCTAAATTTTATTTATTTTATTTGTTGTGTAAGGTTAGGATACCTTTCAATTTTCTAATGTTTAGATACATTTTTATGTTCGTTCATTTCATGCAGAGGGAATATTTTGAAAGTATAACTTTGAAATATATGTTCATTACCATAAAATTGGTGTTTTTATCTCTTTGGTAGCAAGAATAGGGTTTTGTTAGAATGTCTTAAGTCAGTTCTTGGTCTTCTTCAAAATTAAGTGATGTATCCAGGAAAATGCAAATATCAGGACTGGCATAAGCTGGTCCAGGTAGAGATAAAATGGACCGAGTTGTTTGGATATTGTGGTAGGGAGCGAGGGCTAGATTCAATCAGGTGCTCAGCAGCTGTTTTGCTTCCTAGGACATGGCATACTTTGTGCCATGACTGTGGGTGGCTGGTCACAGCTCCCGACTGGGTCTGTCGCGAAGAGTATCGTAAGCCAGTCGTCAACTTGTTTTTTTTTTTTACATGCATTCCTGGTCTACAACCTTGAATTCAAGGAATTAATTAATTAATTTTTTTTATCTAGTCAAGTCTGGTTACCCAGTGGTGGTTTGAAGGTGTTTGTGATCTGCCGGCGTAAATTGGTAACTGAAGCAAAACTTTTGTTTTAAAGACTTAAATTTGTTTTTAAACTTTATAAAAATTTTTAATTGTGAGGACTTACAGTTTAATCTAGTTTGTCTCATTCCCAGTACTGCACCTACGTTGTAATTAAAAGCAATACATTTTAATATTTGAGCTACCCCTTAAAATTTACTACACTACATTATGTAAGGAAACGTGTTGGATTTGTAACATATATTTTGTTTTGCCACATTAACATCTAGAATTTTGCTTTGATTAAACTAAGAAATATTTAACACCAGTTTCATTCATTTCATTTAGCCCATGATATTTATATTTAGTTGAGATATCAAGTTCTTGTTCGCTTAAAATTATGCTTATGTAACATGTCTACCTAAAAAATAGCTATCTTCAGTTTTTCTACTGGATAAAATAAGTTACACTAGAACCGCAGATTTTATGAGACCTCATAATGCCCAAAATAGACCTCGTAAAATTGCTGTCTCGTAAAATCTGGTATTTGTTAAATGGGGGTTAGGTTTCACAGTGCCTGAGAATGACATTTTAAAATCGCCGCCTTGTAAAATTGAAGTTGTACTGTAACTGTCACGAGACGAGCTTAGTTTGTAAAACACTAAAAAAAAATTTGAAAAGTATGATTATTGAGAATATTATATGGAGTTATATTATACAAGTTTATCAATACTTTATATGGTGCAGTCTTTTTGTTCATAGATCTATCATAGTTTACTTTTATTTTATTTTTTTATTATTTAAGGAATACTTTCAACATAACCAGGCTTGCAACAATCATTACATGTGGGTATTTTGCCTTTATTTGTGGTATTTTTTTGACATTACCTAAAGGAAGTATACATAGGAAGTTTGGCACAGTCACGTGTGTTAGATGGTGGAAGGTAACACATGCAGCAGTGTGAACGTTCAGTAATATTTCAGTAAATGTCATCTGTAGATGTGTTAAATGTGTAGAACTAATGTAATATATTGAACAAATAAAGTGTGTGTACAGGAACGTAACATTTAGCGACGAGGTCAAGAGCAGAACAGAGCATTGTGCATTTCTGAGTAAGTGTAGACTGCATGTCGCAGTATGAAGTTAATCTGTCACACCTAGGGTTACAAGCAGATAAATAGAACAGTAGGGTTGTCACAGTTTTTGTGGTAAATAACATTGAAGGTAAGGTACAAAAATGGCATTGTTCATCAGTCATAGGTACAAAAATGTATGGTGTGCTAAAAAAACTTGTTGGCACTAGCTGTGCCAACCTTCAAAACCCATATGGTGCTTGTGGATATCTTTGTAAACTGTTTTGTGCCTACAACGTTGGTGATAGCAGAAATTTTCAAATTTATTTAACGGGACTAACATCTAAGGAATATGTAGTATAATATATTTTCGTATTGAAAACGGCTGCTAAGTCATTTGAAACTTTTTAGATGATGCACTTTGGGACTGTCTTGAGTGCGGGCTACGATCACAAGCAATACAACGGAAATTGTTAAATCATCCAAAATTGACATTCCAGAAGGCTTGCATCATTAACCAGGAATGCTATAATAATTTTTTTAACTTCAAGATATTGCCCAAACATGTGCATATTTGCGAATTTTTAGATTTTAGGAAATTCGAAAATAAAGGGGGTGAAAAACTTTAAATATTTTTCATCAATCCGTGATTTCTCCTAAACCATTTCAGATATTGAGGTGATTTATTCTTTAAAATTATGCTTAAGTAAGTATCTAAAAAGCATTTTTAGAATTTTTCAAAATGCGTCCTTGAATGCTCTTAAAAAATAAAACATGTTTTTAATTAATCCCACTTATCTTCTAAACCAGTGGACATATTTAAATGGTTTTTTCTTTAAAACAAATCTTACGTAAATATCAAAAATGTAATTTCAGGATTTTTCAAAATCGTCCTTGAAAGCTGTTAAAAAAATAAAATGTGTTTCAAATAATCATCTGTACCACTATACCCATTGAGATATCGAGATGATTTTTTATAAGAATGAAGCTTATGTAAATACTGTAAAACCCTGTTAAGACGTTTGTGTTGTAAGAAGAATAAAAAATAATGCTTACTAACCAGGAAAACTTATTATTAAAAGGCTCAAATTACACGTGTACATATAGACAAGTGAAAAATTACTATACTTATTAAGCAGGAATCTTCTTAAACTGGAAACTTCTTAAGAGGGTTTTACTGTATGTACAAATTAAATTCAGAATTTAATGAAATTTGAAAACTAAGAATGTGAAAAGCAGTAAAATGTTACAGTCTCCCGAAAAAAAAGAATGATCGTGGAGAAATAATTCAACAGTTGTTTGTTTTTGCCAACCTACTCATAAATAAAACCTCTTTGGACTGTAGCCTGTACATGAAAGAATTATCACGGCCTGCCTTTAAGCATGCACTCATGTATTGTATAAAGTTTCTGGTGTGGGAGGGGTGGGGTTACAGTTTGTATCCCATGCAAGACTTTACGATGGGAATTACTATGACATCATACGAACATATTGCACGCGCTCTTTACACTGAGCTAAGACAGTTAATTATAGTTCACTGTTATTGAGTACGCTAGCTGTTAAATGCCTTCATCACATATTTTATCCACAGTTACTGTTTACATTACATAATTTCACTCGTCAAAGCTGCAGCTGGGCAGCTATTTTATAGAGAAAATAAATATGAATTAAAAACAAAGATGTTCTGCAAATAAAGTACGCTCAGCAAAATGGACTGGATGAAGCTGTTTGTATATGTTGTTTTAAAGATATACAGAGAATAAATACCACCATCAATTAATATGTAATTGCATACAGTAAGTCCTCGATTAACGGACGGGTTACGTTCTCGGAAAATGTCCGTTATACAAAACGTCCGTTAATTAAATCAGATTTATTTTTCGCAGGCAACAACATTAAAAAAAAAAAAAAATGTAGGTTCTATAACATTGCAAAAATGCACACATTTTGCCCAATATCTCAAAAACGGTGCACAGCAAGAAAAATTTTTACGGGACAAAAATTTTTCGCAAAAAAATAATGAACAAAAATCGTCTCTACAAATTTTCCCGTATCTCTTACCGTTTCGGAGATGCCTTTACTTTATTCTCAATGTGTAGTAGGCCTTCAGTACTAGTACTACTACATATATTAACTTAAATTTAAAAACATTTTCGGCTACAACCTATGTTTATTTTTACGTTTCGTTGCGTTTGTAGATGGACAACACGAAAGGATTTAAAAACATTTATAACCATTTTTATCAGCAATTAGTCACACCACACCCGACTATTTCTGTAAGACACATGGCACGATCGTTTCATTTTTTTAAAGTTACGTTCGGCAAATTTATTTAGAAAAAAAAAGAAGCCTTTTACAAAAACATATTTTTGCTCTAGCCTACAAAATAATATGCAACATTTACGAACTTGACAGTTTAAATCTCAACTATACCTTTTTTTTTGTTGCAAACGTGCGTGTTTCGGGCCATGTATGCGAGGTTGCCAGTTGAATTCAATATGATCTTATCAAGAATATTTTCTTCCATAAGGATTACACAAACAATTACGAATGATGATGCAAACTATTCCGTCACAATAGTACCGCACATTCATAAATTGGCAAATATGCTGAAGCACTGGAGTTTTAAATCTTAAGAAATGCATTAATGCAAAAAAAAATTCAAACTGCTACGATAAAATAATAATGAAATTCAAGTTTCTGCCGTAAAAAGTAAATTAATGACTGTTATCTTCACTGCCAGACACGTGCTCCTTGTCAGCTGAAACAAACTATATTACACAACTATGAACTTTAAAACTCCCGTCTGGAACTGTGTACGTACGTATGTAGATTCACGACTAAGGGGAAACTAGTCAGTCACAAAGCCGCTTGGAGTTAGGGTTTCCTTCTCAAGAAAAAAAAAGATTCTCTGTTTTCAGTAGCACCACACGTGTTAACAACTGATACCCGCGCGCCCAACCCCATGTTACATCCCTCAGGCCACCTGCTCGGAATGGTATGTAGGTCTTGAGGAAGAGAGAGGGGCAAGCACTGTTGCCAGATGTACGGAAGATTGTAGCGCGTCGTGTGTCTTTACACATCACAGCCTGTACTACAGGCTGTTCGGAAATATGGTTCCTACTTCCTACAAAATTAGAAACTCGGAAATGTCCGTTAAAGCAAGTTTTGTGTCCGTTGTTAGAATTAAAGGAAACAAAATGAAATGTCCGTTATTACAAATGTCCGTTAAACAAATGTCCGTTAATCGAGGACTTACTGTATTATGTAGTATGCATATAGAGAGAGCACCACTAGCTAACAGAGATGGTATCATATATCAGGCAGCCCTCTTAGTGTGGATCCCACTATCCAAGTCTTCCTAGGTTAATTGTGACAAAGACACCCTCACTATGCCTTTCACTTCACTGCACTGAACCTACATCGTAACTGGGGTCGTGGGTCAGGATTTGACTAGTGACCAGGGGAAATACAATGGCATAGTGAACAAATAAAATTTGTGTATGGGAATGTAACAATTTCCTTTCAGGAGTCATTTTTCCTATCTAGACCCCCGATTTTACGAATACTCACGGTTCCTCTCATCGCATTCGTAAAATCGCTACCTTCGTAAATTCGATAGCGGCTTATTTTTGCCCCCCCCCCCCTCCCCTTCCTTAACAGAAAATTTTAAAATTGCATTTTTTTCCTGCAAAGTGTCTCTAGGCCCCGACTTCCGTAGCATTTTGCGGGAAATTAATTAACATAATAATATAAACATAAATTGATATCGGTAGCCAGACATCACACTGTTGAGCGGTAGATATGACCGACCCTTGTCACCAAAAAATGAGAAAATCGAGATTCCGAGTGTCTTCTCTCGAGCGAATGGCTCGACTCCCGTAGCACTTAACGGAAAAATAAAGCAAGTGATAGTTTAAATTTAATTTATATCAATAGTCAGACGTCTTATGATCAAAAGAACACCGCTAAATAATAGATATGACCAATCCTTTTCCTAAAAAAATGAGAAAATCGAGATTCCGAGTGTCTTCTCTCGAGCGAATAAACAGACTTCCGTAGCATTTAACGGAAAAATAACGCAAGTGATAGTTGAAATATAAATTTATATCAATAGGCAGACGTCTTACGATCAAAAGAACAACGCTAAACAATAGATATGATCGACCTTTGTTCTAAAAAAAGAGTAAACCAAGCTGTCGAGTGTCTTCTCACGAGCAAATAGCCCGATTTGCGTAGCGTTTAATGGAAAAAAAAAGTAGGCATTCCTTACTTGTAAAATGCCATTGTAAATTATTCACCAGAGAAAGAAGGAATAAGCGGATGTATTTATTCATTGCGCAGTTTTATATAACTTAACGTAATAACATTCCCTCGACGTTGTTGATGAATTGTACGAGAACGTAGATACTAGTAGCGTGCAGAGTGGACAGATAGCGCAACTGTACGAACGTTCACAAGATGGCTGATAGATAGCGGCACCGTAGCATATACCGACGTTGTTCCAAAAACGCCATTTTGTGACGTTCTTACCTAAAATCGTCGAGAATTACATGTATAAGTGATTGAAAATAATCACTTTCACAGTCAGTATAAGCGGTAAAAATAATTTAGGAGTTTCGGGATTACGTAATACACGAACGTCTATTTATTTTCCAAGTTCGACATACCCGGAGACAAATGTTTCTACACTTGGATAATAGGTAGCGCTATTATCGTGCTCACTTGTGAAACCCACGTTTTACGACACGCAGTAACACATTGTTTAAGCAAATTATGCACCAAGTTAATTGTTTTAAGTACGTATGGTGTTAACGCAATAAAGAAAAATATCGTGCTATTGTTTATAGGGTTCGTGTAAAAAAGGAAAACTCATTCGGCGCGAGACGAGAGAGATATAAGACGTCGTGAAACAGCCTAGAAGGAGGCTGTACTATAGTTAAATGAGCATATGCGCATGCGCTGGAACATTGCGTCTATAGTACGACCTCAATATAGATCCTAATACGTCGTAGTTGGAGACAGGCCGGCCGGCTTGGTACAGGCGGCGCCGGCGCCGCGCGGTTTTCAAACAGTCACTGCCGCATTTTTTAACGCATTTTCGCTATTTTTGTTTTATTTTTAATATTGTGACTTACCAAGTAATAACTGCAACTCTACAATTCATATTTTAATGCCGTGAATTAGATACAGTATGTATTATTCATTGTAAACGTAATTCCTTACAATTTTTTTTTGTAGTATAATTTTGTTATTTTTTGAGGGTTCCTGAGATTGTATTCGTAGAATCGCTACCTTCATTAAATCTAGGGTTCGTAAAATCGGGGGTGTAGTGTACATCTTAATAAATTAATATAAAGGTGTGTTCGTAGATGAATGTTTAAGTGTGTTGATGGATGTATGGTTAAGTGTGTTCGTAGATAAATGGTTAAGTGTGTTGATAGTTGTATGGTTAAGTGTGTTCGTAGATGAATGGTTAAGTGTGTTTGTAGATGAATGGTTTAGTATGTTTGTAGATGAATGGTTAAGTGTGTTGATAGATCTATGGTTAAGTGTGTTGATAGATGAATGGTTAAGTGTGTTGATAGATGTATGGTTTAGTGTGTTGATAGATGTATGGTTTAGTGTGTTTGTAGATGAATGGTTTAGTATGTTTGTAGATGAATGGTTAAGTGTGTTGATAGATGTATGGTTAAGTGTGTTGATAGATGAATGGTTAAGTGTGTTGATAGATGTATGGTTAAGTGTGTTGATAGATGTATGGTTAAGTGTGTTTGTAGATGAATGGTTAAGTATGTTTGTAGATGAATGGTTAAGTGTGTTGATAGATGTATGGTTAAGTGTGTTGATAGATGAATGGTTAAGTGTGTTGATAGATGTATGGTTAAGTGTGTTGATAGATGTATGGTTTAGTGTGTTCGTAGATGTATGGTTAAGTGTGTTCGTAGATGAATGGTTAAGTGTGTTCGTAGATGAATGGTTAAGTGTGTTGATAGAGGTATGGTTAAGTGTGTTTGTAGATGAATGTTTAAGTGTGTTGATGGATGTATGGTTAAGTGTGTTCGTAGATAAATGGTTAAGTGTGTTGATAGATGAATGGTTAAGTGTGTTGATAGATGTATGGTTAAGTGTGTTGATAGATGAATGGTTAAGTGTATTGATAGATGTATGGTTAAGTGTGTTTGTAGATGAATGTTTAAGTGTGTTGATGGATGT
>PNEQ01052292.1:0-18196 GCA_003012365.1 Medauroidea extradentata | reverse complement strand
GCTGCAAAGAACTTGTTATTCGCAATATCTTGTTGCGATTTGTGTCCTTTTTCCCCACAGCCTTCGCTTGCCGTTGTGTGACGCCTCGCGCTCATCAGTCTCCCGCGCGAAGGCCTGCCTGCCGAACATACCCGAAGCGGGACTTAGACAAATTTCCACCTTCACGAGTTGGCCCATTTTTTGTGTCCATGACTGTACATAGATCGCGTAGTTTTACAGCATATGATCTACATGTGCGCCTCGCATCTCCAAAATGCACGAACGCGAAGCTCGTAAGGCATGTGCACATACTGCAACATACCAGGATTAGTATTTATACTATAGCGACATGCATCTTGAATACGCCAACAGAGTTTGTCTACATTGTCCACTTCAGTTGCATAAACCAGTTCCATCAAGCGACCCCATAACAGAAGTCGACTGGGTTAAGGCCAGTGATCTTCATGGCCGCCTCGCTGGCCCACCATGGCCACTCCGATACAAATCCAAGTATTGCCTTGCTGTGCCACTACGTTGAGATAGTACACCATCGTGCATGTATCACATGTCGACACTTACATTCAGTATTACATCTTCAAGTAGTCGTAGCAGGTCTTCTTCCAAGAAGTGCCTACATGCAGCTCCAGAGAAACTTGCGGGGAGATTGTGTGGTCAAATTAGTATCCCATCGGTGAGTCCCGCCCAAAAATTGACAGAAAACAGCGTTTTAAGTGTGATTCCTCTGCTGCACGTGGGTTGATATGAGACCACACCCACTCGTTGTGGAAGTTGAAGACATCCCGCCTATAGTAAGTATGCTTCGTCGGTGAGTAGGACTTATCGTTACGAAATCTGGTACTGGTCTTATATGGTTTTGGTACCAGTTACAAAACTGTAAACGAGTAGGCCAATCAAAAGGAAGTACCTGCAATAGCTGGAAGTATAATCTGTCTCGCCGTAAAATGTGACTTACTGTCGATTGTGATTCGTTGAGCACATGACGAATTCCTCAGGTGCTGATTTGCAACAACATAGTCCAGTATATCGTGCTCAATGTTCAATTGAGGTCGGCCAACAATGCGGTAACTTGCGTGTACAGTTCCTGTTTTACACAAACGCTGATGCACGTGCGTGTGGCAATCATCGGCAGGAAACTTTCCAACATATCGAAGACGCGCTGCAGGTTCATTACACGACACTTCAAAGTATGCGAGATGTATATCGACTACTCCAGTCGATCATACACACTGCGACTAGTTGCTTGTTGTGTAAACCACGTATACCTACTACACGACTGATACAACTAGTCATCTCAGGAGGAAGTGCGCCTGACCCTGAGTAGACGACAGGTTACAGGTGAGAGGATATTCACAGAGTACAGTATAGCCTGTGTTGATGCGACACTACTGTGCTTCAGGCAGCTTTCCTATACCGCCATAAGTAATCTACATACATTTAAATTCCAGTCCAACTATAATGAGAATGTACAATTATTGCAATATTTTAAGTTGGCCATAACGTCATTGTCAACAGTCAGTGTCATTACCGATAAAAACACACAACTGGACACGTTAGGATAAAGGGACAAGAAATCGGCCGAGGCTTTTGTTAAGGAATATATCCCAGCATTAGCCTGAAGTGATTTTGGGAAACAACGGAATATCAAAATCAAGAAGGCTGGAGCCGGTCTTATTTTTTTATGTTTCTTACTAAGTCTTATAGCCTAGTTTAAAGTGTATGTAAATTTCTTCATTACACAAAGTATTGAAGTAACACACACGACATTTTTAGTCATTTTTAAGCGACGATGTCATTTGTTTTCATGAGAACGAAATGCTTTGGTTTTGCATTTCTTGAACCAAGAAACCATTTCATTGGGTAATTTTTGTACAGAATATTTGTCCCAGGAAAACTCATGCGGGTTTGCATTAGCTGCAGACGTATTTCAAGAGTAGGGACGTAATTTTTAACCACGTAGAAAGTTTCTGTACTCCGCCGAATTTCACCACAAAAAGACATCAGTACATTGTGTTTCCATTGTATCTGGTTTCCGTTTGTCGACAGGAATTCGCAGTTTTTCACCATGCAATTCAGCTAATTGCGATTGTTTTAAAATTCTGGAAATTTATTTTTTTTTCTGAATTCCCTACAACAACTGCTTCGCGGTTGTCGGCACACAAATGTTGGAGGAAAAAAAAAACAAGCTTCCAGCACACTTTTCTCACTTAACACGAGTGCACACCTGTTTACTTGACAACACAGCCTTGCTATTCTTCGTTTCTCGGTTAATTTAATGAAAAAATACGGATGTACGCTTCCATCACGAAATACTGAGATGTACAGAAACTAAATAACGCACTGCTTTGCAACGCACCACGATGTTATCAGGCATTGCAAGCTTGCAACTCTGGCTACACATAGACTAACTGTGCGAATGTGATTTGACCAGGTATGTGGTGCATCATTAAGCTTGCAGCTGCGGTATCTGCAACGCCCCCAGCTTCTCCACACACACACATCATGTCACCCCTCACCTGCGCTAAAGACTATGTACAGTGCTGACCAAAAATAACTTCTCTTCAGTCTTTACCCGATGATAACTAAACCCATCGATCCTCTTACTATGTGTCTCCTAGACGTAGGTACAAATATGTGTATGAACGACGGAGAATAACAACCACGCTAAATAACCTACCATGTCATGTGATTTTATGATAAGGACAACTAAGACATTTTATGATAAGGACAACTAAGATATTTTATGATAAGGACAACTAAGACATTTTATGATAAGGACAACTAAGACATTTTATGATAAGGACAACTAAGATATTTTATGATAAGGACAACTAAGACATTTTATGATAAGGACAACTAAGACATTTTATGATAAGGACAACTAAGACATTTTATGATAAGGACAACTAAGATATTTTATGATAAGGACAACTAAGACATTTTATGATAAGGACAACTAAGATATTTTATGATAAGGACAACTAAGACATTTTATGATAAGGACAACTAAGACATTTTATGATAAGGACAACTAAGACATTTTATAATAAGGACAACTAAGATATTTTATGATAAGGACAACTAAGATAATTTATGATAACAACTATGCACTAAAGTCTTCCTGTTAGCATTAGTGGAGAAATTTACTTACTTTGACACTACGATATTCACCTTTTGGCCAGTTTGCCGTGTTACTTTTTACATATAACAGAAGAATACATAAGATTCTATAATTAAAGGCAATTCAAATATAAAAAAATATCGTGTTTGATAAATTATAAACAATCGGAAGAAACCATTCTAATAAAATTTTGCATAAGATCCTATTGGTGGCATACGAGTTTCAAACAGCATTACTCCTGAAATAAAACAAAGAAGTACGAAAAAGGAAATATGCGATAAATAATTGTTTTTAAATGGCATGTTTGCTGTACACGATGTTGTAGGCTATTCGAGCAAAGCAAGTGGAGACAGTCGTAAAGCACAAACATATAACTTGATATTAGATGGCATTGATGTGCCACAAGAAGTAGACTGTACGTATGGTACAGACGCTCTTGAAGGTGACTGTACCGCATTCCTGCCGCCGCTTGGCCTGGCGACTAAACGCCGACATTCCAGTCCATCAGTAACAGCTAAACCCCCTTCCCTTTTTCTATATGACGCATAGCTGCCATAGAGCTGTACTCGAGTCCTATCTAACTAATACTTCTCACAGGAATATTATATATATATATATATATATATATATATATATATATATATATATATATATATACATACATACATACATACATACATACATATATAATATATATAAATTCTCGTGTCACAGTGTTTGATTCCATACTCCTCTGAAACGGCTTAACCGATTTCAATGAAATTTTGTATACACATTCGGTAGGTCTGTGAATAGGTTTTTATCTATTTTTATACTCCTAAGTACTATTGTTTAGTGAATTATTTTAATGTAATAATTTTAGAACCCGGTCGATAACTGTGTAAGTGATAATTGATCAGTTATCCCCACGAGCTTATACCAGTCTATCCCCACCTGGTCTCACTGCTCTATTATTATTATTTATTAATTTCTTTATTATTAGACCTCTTCCACCTATATACCTCATCCTTACACACTTACAATAAGTTATTTATGTGGCAAGACAACATTTGTAGGGGCAGCTATAGTATATATATATATATATATATATATACATACATACACTAGCTGCCCCGACAAACGTTATATTTACTAGCAGTGTGCCCGCGGCTTTGCTCACGTCTGTTACTCATAGCAGATAATATTTGCTGTAAATGAAAAACCTCTTTATATTCCAGATAGGTAGTTAAGTCACCAAGTGTTAGAATGACCAAGATGTTAGTTGAGTTAACTCTGCAGCAGGATAAGTAGATATATAGCTGTCGACGCGAAAAGCAGCCTTAAGTTTGTCCCTGCCACTAACAGCGACTTCGTCTGGGCCTTTTTTTATAGTCATAGCAATGTTGACGTTGTGGGGTAATTGCAGACTGTTAAATGTAAGAGGGTAATCGGATGAAATATGCAGTTAAAGTGGTGCGATGACTGATTTCCCCCTAGCACAACCATTGGTGATGGCTATAACATAAGTTACTTGTTTTTTCTAACCTTCACTTCAAGTTAAGTGCCGTGAGGCATTTCTGGCGGGATAATGTTTTGCTGAAATATGAACTTTTTTTGGCGCCCCAACCTTGAGGTTAGTGAGATGGTATATGTGGGATGATGCCGTCGATTAACTTTAGTGGATAGTGGAGTGCAAAATACATTTGTACCACTTTTGAACGACTTCATCCGAATTGAACTGATTTAATCTGTCTTGCAGTGTTTGTATGTCAGAATTGCACAATTCCACAGCTTTAATAGAGTTCGAGCCAAGAACCTTCGGGACAATAGACCGGAGCTATAAACAACTGCGCCACATAACGTCGAAATTATTCATGAAGACTAAATTTAAAAATAAAATATTACTTTCTTAGGCTCATAAAGGTCGTACAATAACACGTCTAGATAGAACTGTAGAATGAAACATCTGTATAATTTGTTTGTCGCTTGTCGTACTTGTTTTCAGATTATCTGCCTTGACACTATACAAACTAAGCGTTGTTCTCAATAATTGTTAAAATATAAAATAAAAAACTTGCAATACGTTACTTTTTAGGTAGGCTACTTACGTAAGCATCATTCTGACGAAAACACAATCTCAATGTCTCTACACAGTAAAAAAATTTTTGTACTTTTACAAAAAGGTTTTTTTTGGAAACCAGTTTCCAAAAAAGTTTTTTGTAACACTACGAAAATATTTTGTAAAATTAACAAAAATCTTGTACATTTACAAATGTCTTTGTATATTTACAAACATTTATGTAAACCTATAAACAAATTTTGTATATTTACAGCTAATATCTGGTTCATTTTACAATAATTGCTTGTAGTGTTACGAAATTTTTTTTTAAACTAGTTTCCAAAAAAAAAAAAATTTGTGAAAGTACGAAATGTTTTGTAAAATGGGAAAGGTCTCCTAAGTTTATTTTGTTTCAATTAGAAAAATCTGCTCATTAGCATTATTTTACTAGTTACCAAGGTTGTTTACGATATTTGTAACCACTTTAAAATGTTTCTGACATCTTACTTTTTTTATCTGACTGATAATGTTCTGATATTACGTTACAAGAATTTACTTGTAAATGTACAAATTTTTTTACTGTGTACTGGTTAGATCATTATCATTGGCTGACAAGAAACAAATTGTATGCTTTTCGCCCCTTCATGCGTCGAATTTCTAAAAGTCTTAATTTCACACCATAAAAATTTGTTCAAGTATCCAAATAAGAGAAATTCGCGATAGCTTGTTCAGAGAAGCGAAATCGATCATTCATTAAAAATCATACATAACCTCTGTACGGTACTGGGAGTTCAAATTTCGAAAAATCTTAAATCATTTTGCAGCTATTTATCTAATTATCATCCTGAAGTAAAAATAAACTGAATATCTCGATGGGTTCGATATATATCGAAGATTTATCTAAACACATTCTGGGTCTTTTCATCCCCCTATAAGACTGAATTTCTAAAAATTCCTTGAATCACATTTTAGACTACTTTACTGGTGTCGTTTGAACGTTAAAAACACGACAATAGGGTTCAAGATATATCGACGATTAATTTAAAACACATTTAATTAATTTGCACCAATTTTCATCTCCTTAGATGGGGAATTTCGAAAATTCGTAAAATAACTTTAGGTATTTGAGTAAGCACCACTCTTTAAAAAAATCACGTCGATATATAAATATCAAAGGGGTCGATACATATAGATTGCGAATCGAAAACACATTTTACCCTACTTTTACCTCTTTTGGGGGTCGAATTAGAAAAATATATTTAACAGGTATTTTAGATATTTATACAAGCATCAATCTACAGCAAAGAGCACATCGATGTCTCGATTGGTTCGATAGCTATAGAGGAATAATAGAAAACACATTTTACATTCTTTCACTCCTTAATTATCAAATTTCTAAACGTCTCGGAATCCTATCATTGTCATTTGTATACGTAACCAATTGAAGTACAGTACCGGTCAAAAGTTTAAGACCACCATGTAAAATCATCAAACTTCTCATAGGACCTAAAGTTTTGCCGCGATATAGATGACAATTTTTTCTAATATTCTTACAGGTATAAGAAAAGAATCCCCACAGATACAATTAGATGCTATGCTTAGTTTAGGAGTTATGAAGTTTTGAATAATATCTGGCAACCACAAAAGACTACAATTTGGGATATAAACAAATTTTTATGGCCTACTCTGTTGACGTCTTACTTACATTCAATAGCTGGGCTCTCTTGTCTATGGGTTTTTACACTTGCTGATACCAATCATTTCCATTTAACATTGTCTGACACACTTTGCTTACCTATTGTTTACAAACACAGGTCAAGTAATTGCTGTAACTTGACAGAGCTGCAAACAGTGGAAAATTGCTCCAAACACCACACGCACACAAAATGGGACTTGTAGTGCCATCTGTTGAGCAGAAGATGAGCAACGCGGATGAAGAAAGCAGGTCCCGGTAGCTATTTGGACAGAAAAGTTATAAAATTTTGAATTTCGTAAAAAAATAGGGAAATTCTTAAAAAATGTTTGATAAATGTGCCTAGCTTTTCTGCCAAAAATTTTTTCGGATATTTTTCGATTCGAGCAAAATAAAAAGCACACTTTTCTACACCAATAAAAAATTCAACGTCGAAATAACGTCACTAGAATAGGCCATACAATTTTTTTATATCGTAAAATGTAGTCATTTTGTGGTTGCAAGAAAATATTCAAAACTTCATAACTCCTAAACTAAGCATAGCATAAAATTTTATCTGTGGGGATTCTTTTCTTATACCTGTAAGAATATTCGAAAAAATTGGCATCGATATCGCGGCAAAACTTTAGGTCCTATGAGCCATTTGATGATTTTACATGGTGGTCTTAAACTTTTGGCCGGTACTGTAATAATCACGACGATAGTCAATTGCGTTTCAGTGATATACACGGTTAATAAAAAAGCATATTTTGCCCCATTTTACTGGTTGGAGAACGAATTTTTTTAATCCAATTTTTTTCTTGTAATTAAGTAAGCAACATTTTGAAGTGAAAACCTACTCTCTATCCCGAAGGATTCGATAGATATTAATAATTAATCGGAAACCCATTTAAGATCTTTTCACCTCTTTAAATGTTGAATTTCGGAAAATCCTGAAATTGGCTGATATGAATTTTTATGTGTGTCCTATTGAAATAAAAATCACGATGATAGACTGTCGAGTTCAATCTCTGTCGAAGTTTCTTCGGAAATACATTTCACCCTCTTAGAGGTCGAATGTCGAAAAATCCCTTCTTAGTGCTCGCCTACGACCTGAGGGGAAACCACACAATAATTTTCATGATTCTAGGTCCAGTTGTTTGGGCTGCAGTTTGATATGTCAGCCAGTCAGTGTTCTCTTTTATACATAGAGATTAGACTATTGTGTTCAAACTTGTGTGACACCTAGTTGGCTAGGCTTGATTACTAGTGATTATTAAGATTTTCAGGACTAAGTGCGAGTAATTGCTAAGTTTTTTTCATAAGTACGTCCTTCATGATAAACAGCAAACACCGACTAAATAAATTGTATACAGTTATTATTTTTATATTTATGTGTGTATTGATAAATAAAATATGTACTGGTTTTGTCATACTTATATACTAGTAGAAATTCGTTAGTTTAAAAATTTTTTCTGGGCATGTATAATTTACTAGGCTACTAGCATAAAACTTGGTGTTTTTGAGCGCCGGTCTGTATATGGTTTGATGGCACATATTTTTTGAAGAGTGTTTATGTTTTCTTTAGAATTAGTATAAATATTATTTTCGTCTCAGTATTATTAATTTCTTGAAATAGTGTAAATTTTAGCATTTCTGTACGAGATTTGAAAGATTCGGTGTAAGAGAAGGCAAAATTGCCTTAACTGCGCCAAATAAAGACATTATTATTATTGACTGGATTTATTTGCTTGGACATACTCCATTGTAAAATAAATGACTGTCAAAAGAAAACTAAATATAAGACAAGAAAACATCAATAAGCAGAGTATGCTTTAGTCATCAGAATACATACAGAACATGGAATTTCAAAACTGTAATCAGGTCAGATAAAACAAGGAACAAAAAAATATATATATATAATATATAAATTGTGTTCCTTGTTTTATCTGACCTGATTCCAGTTTTGAAATTCCATGTTCTGTAAGTATCCTGATGACTAAAGCATACTCTGCTTATTGATGTTTTCTTGTCTTATATTTAGTTTTCTTTTGACAGTCATTTATTTACAATGGAGTATGTCCAAGCAAATAAATCCAGTCATGCACTCCCATTGCACAGTTATTTCAAAGATCGTTATTATTATTATTATTATTATTATTATTATTATTATTATTATTATTATTATTATAAATTATACTTACGTAAACACCTAAAAAGTTATTGGATATTTTTTTTAAATTCAACAACGTAGGGGGTAGAAAGATGCACAATGTTCCAAAAATCCCGAAAAGCAGGTACCTGGAGATTAAAAGTTGTTAAATTTCTGCTGTCCTATTGATATGTTTACCGTGTTGGGTGCGGACCTGTTTTACAATTTTTTTTTTTTTTTTTTACTTCTGATGACTTATCTTGGCGTGGTTGTTTGGAACACTGGCACGAGGTTTGTGGTTTGAATCCCATTTAAGGCAAGGTGACGAGGGAACTGCTGTGATATGTCTGTGGCTTCATGCCAGAACACCCAATGTCAATATATCGTGTGTCAATCAAGCATAGAATTCCTGATAATCACACATACGATATACTGACATTGGTTGTTCTTGCACTAAGCCACAGATATACGAACATATTAGTGGCAGCTGCAGAAAAGTTTGTATTTGATGCACGACAATTTCAGGGTGGCTTCCCCTTGCTTCCTGTAAGGGATGAAAAGGGGTAGACCGAAAATGCAGGCTATTTTCCCGATATTCTTTTGACATCTCATAAACCTGGTGAGGTATCGTTGTGCCTTGGAGGCAAAAAGTGTTAAAATGTATTTTCGCCACGCCCTCAATGTGTTATTTAAGTTACACGATAAGCTATCATTATAGTTTTCCCTTCGAAAATGGCAAGCGAGCAAAGCCACAGCCGGGCAGCTTGTAGAAATATGAAATACACCAATGTAAATGTACATATAGTGCTTCACAAACTAAACGCCTTTAAGTTTGAAGTTTAATATTAATAATAATAATAATAATACGAATTTATTAATGGTGCAGTTAAGGCGATGTCGTCTGTCTTACATTGGACCATAAAAAAATTATCAGTCTATAGTTTACAATTATTTTAATAACATTTCAAACTGAAGTCTAAGGTAGTACTAAAATTAAAAAGGCAATAATGAATTAGCGTTGTATCATGAAAGAATTAACACATGATAATTAATTTAAAATTTAAACAACATAAGAGTAAAGACATCACATAGGCCTATACTAATACAAACTAGATTAACAGAGTCCAATGAGAAGCTGAAAAAAACAGTAACAATTAGATTAAATTAGTTATTAATAATAAAATATTATATTATTATGATAGATTATCCACAGTGTTAATAAAAAGCCTTGAGTAAGTAAGGTGCCCGTCTGTCCCGTACTGTGTATACAACTGCGGCCGACACAAGTTTATTCGAGAACAACAACATACGTGATGATGTCTGGTTAGGACAAGCGTTTAAAGAACCTCACATGTGTGTAAGTTACACGTTTTTAAGTCATCCATTAATTTATAAATAAGAGACCAGAATAATTCGCGGGTTCACTGACCACTAAGCTAGCCTCAGAGAACATATCTTCTAGCAACACTCTAAATAGTAGTTTGTAAATTTACCAGACGTGCATATAGGAGCGCTAAGAAAGTAGGTATGGTAGAATAGTTTCCCAGACATACATGGTATCACTCATAAACTTTTTATGAAACAGTCAAATAAATACTAAAGTTACCAGACTTGTATTGTAACAACTGTAAAAAAAGTTTATATATTTACACGACGAAAGTATGGTAACTGTCCCATGCTGCGTTTCAGTAAATTACTTCCTAAACATTTGAGGAAGTTTTTTTACAGTAAAACTAAGCAACTTTTAATTGGCTTCTCTCGGACGCAATGATACCACATGATTGGGCTTACATTTAGTTGCTTCGTTATTATTGGCTGAACGTCCTCCAGGAGTTGTCAAGTAGCCTAAGTCATGAGACAATTGCAAAAGTAACATATACATACAGTTGTTTGAATAGTAGGAAGGTCTAGAAGAAAACAGGCATTTTTTTGAAAGCTTTCCGCGGACGAAATTGACGAAAATGGGTATTTTTGCGTACTTTTTTAGAGATGGTAATTTTGATTCAGAATATTAAAAATTGCATAAGCCGGTACAATACACCTTCAATAAAAATATTACGTCATAGTTTTATAGTATCACCGATGAATGTCACATAGAGGCGAATATTGTCGGCGAGAAGACTTGCGCCTAGCCTAAACTGTAAAAAAGTTATCAATGTTACTCATCATATGTATGGTAATATTCCCCAACCTTGAGAGGGAAATCTGATTTCCGAATATGTGTGGAAATTTCCGCAAGGTAGTGTATTCGCTACACAAACCACTCGGAAGTTTCGCTCGCACGTTATGTCAAATTGTCCTAGAGGACTGCGACAATATGTAATGAAAAATTACGTTACCAGTTGAGTAACTTTCCTTGACACGAGTTGAGTAATTTTCCCTCACTTGTTGAGGTAATTAGCTTCCATTACATGTAGAGTACATTTACTTCAACTTTTTTTACAGTGTAGGATAAGGCGTGATGTGTGTGTTATACGTTGTTCGTAGCTCGTCGCATATCTTGGATTACAATGAATAGGGACAGGTAGTTTTCGCGAAAATATTTTTGCCCACTTTGTTTCAGTGTCTTACGTGCACACCTGCAGCTCAACTTCATGACTATTGACAGAGTGTTTTTGTGCAGAGATGTTATTAATTTGACTGTGCCAATCAGTACACGGATAACTGAGACACAACACGTCTGTGGTTTGTGGGTTTAACCTCCAGACGCTGGGTGTTACGGCATCCAATCACTGACCACACAGCAGAGATGTAGGTGCGCACGTCACTACAAGAATATTTTCGCGAAAACTACCGGGCCTTAACAATTAGTGAATTTGAAGTAAACAAAAATTGTAGTTTTCTGGATTTTTAAAAAAATTTAAAATATAAATAAAAACACGGTTTTTTAAATATTTCTTGACGCATGCATTGTTCTTGAGTGTGAATTTGCAAGTTTTGGTTAAGTCAGCTGGATTTTCCTTCAGTGTATAAAATTGTTTTGTGCAAATTTACACTTTGACATGCCATTATACAAAAACTATGAACGATAAAAAATCTTAATCGCAGTAAAAAAAAAATAACCTCAATCTTTGTCTGTTTGCAAAACAAACCGAAACCATATCACGTACGAATTTAAATTTTTCGCTGAACCGTCCCCTCTATGCGCAAAATACGTCTATCCCTGGCGGCCGCGCTAGTCATAGAGAGATGATTATAGCGGCTGTGTATACGTACCTGTCTGCGGGTGCAAGGGGTGCACGAAGGGGTGGTGCAGTCCCTGGTGGTGGTGGTGATGGTGGTAGAAGGCGGGGTGGTGCTGGTAGAATGCACCGTGGTGGTGCGCGATGTGGTGCAGTGGCGGCGGACTGTCGTCCATGGCGCCGTACCCAGCCTGCGCCACGCTCATGACAGCTGACACCCGCACACGCCGCTGTCTACAAGCACACTGAGCACTGCCATGACATGCCGCCGCGCTGGCCACGCCCCCTCCGCGCGCTCCGGCCCGCCCTCTGCTCTCCGCGCAGGCGCGTCACGCCCCCTTACACCTCCCTCACCCCTCTACTCCCCCTGCGCTGTGTTATCATCACTACACAGGTTTTATTTGACATTCCCGCAGCGCGTCTGGCCGACCATTCAAGCTCCAGCCACGGCCGGCCATTAGCGATATTGCGCTATAAGACTGGCAAGAAATAAAACAGACAATCACAATCGTCGTAGATATTGCGTTCTTTGGCAGAGATGTGTGCATGCAAGGCGAATTAGCACGTGATGAACGCTTGGACGAAAATATAGAACTAAGACCTGACGACTCGAACTGCATTCAGTCAGACTAAACAAACACAAGTAGTTAGGAAACATAGACATGTTGGTCCCATAATTCTATTAGGGATGTACCATTTGTTTAGAATATAGTTATAATAAACACACAAACCTTAACTTATTTATTTTGACCATAAACTGATAGACGAAATTAGACAAAATTACCTTTGAACAAACAATTCATTTCTTAATACTAAGTTTAAATAAACAAGGTCATGTAGTTAAGTATTTCCTATTCATGTAATTAAAATGGTACAACTTATATAATAAAGTTAATATAAAATAATTTGTTGTTGCTCTTTTATAAGAAACATCGAAGTCAATAAATGGAGTCGTTATAAAATTGCAATAGTAAATCTATAACGTAGACCTAGCGCGCATATGTAAACAAATGCTTAAAAAATTGCCTACACTAAATCTTATAAGAACCTACTATTTCAAATCAATATGTATAAAAATTCAAACTTAATTAAAGAGAGAGGGAGAGAGATTTTGGCCAGCTCATAACATCGAGGTCTTCAGTGCAGGTGAGGGATGACATGAGGTGAGTATGGAGCAGCGCTGGAATGAAGGGGCGGGGGAAACGGGAGATCCCCGAGAAAACCCGCCGACCAGTGGCATTGTCCGGCAGATTCCCACATGCGAGGATCCGGAGACCAACCCCGCCAGGAATTGAACCCGGATCGCTTTGGTTGGAGAAAACATAATTAAATGAAATAAATGAAAACAAATCGAATGCAAAACACAAGCTACTTTCGGACTAAGACAAATTCATATATAATTCGGAGAAAAATAAGATACTCAAAATAGGTCACGAAAAATATCGCGTAGCAGTCAGAGAAAGTTGTCGGATTTGCAACAAAATTATTTGTAATTTTTCTAATACTTTTAAATTGAAAAGGGGGGGGGGGGTTAAAAGGAGGATGGGGGATGATCTGATCAGACAGCAAAATTCCAAAACCGTCTGTTAGAATTGTTAGAATGGTTGTTATCAGCTATCTCCGTGGAAAAACATCCGACCACTTTGAGAGAACTGCACTACATCGACATTTGACAAGGAAGGGGGGAGGGGCTGACGTTATCGTAATATCAGTCTTATTTTTTATGAATAGTTGGCTACAGCAACATTGAAAAAGAACCTCTTAGATTTCTGTAGTAGCTACTCATCTCTTTACCCGCTATATTTCACAACTGAAAATATAATGTATAATTACAACCTCATCTGTCATAGAGAATGTGAATGTGGTAGGCTACATGACATGACAGAACCTACTGGGACGTTCTGGTATCCAGTCACGAGAATTACATTTCTACTGTTATATTGCATTTTCGCGCCTGTATTCTATGTAACGGCAGGCTCATCATAGCTATATTAATATATAGGCTATGTTTTCTGGATTTTTTACTAACTTATTGTATTATGTTACATTTTTCAAACAATGTATTAGGTTTACTTCTCAATAATTTCGTATAACGTAACATTACATAATACTATTTTCATATGTAACTTAGGCTATATATATTTTATTAATGTAGCATCTTAAATGTAGCCTAATCGTAATATGTCATTTGATATGCTACGTTATTACTAGTTGTTTACTTTTTCATATTTGTAAGATATTGTTTTCTGTATTTGTATGCTAATTGTTAAGTATTAGAGAAGGATATATGCCTTAATTACGCCATTTTAAATAAAGGCAAAGGTTATATGTAAAAAGCTGAATGGTAAAACCCAATAGCCGCATGTAAGCATATGTATAGTCCTTCAATAGAGCTATGCTCTCGGGGATATTCTATTCTGCAAATTAAATAAAAAAATAAAAAAACTTGGGTTGGTTGAAGAGGTACACTACGTGGAAAATAAGTTTGTCCTAATTAAAAGGTATGCTAAAAATTTGTTAGGTTCAGACGAAATGAAAGCTACATTCCCAATCAAGTTGAATAACTATGCATTACCAGTTGATGGCAGGCACGGCTCGTGGATTTTGACATAGGTAGGGCTGCATACGAGGAGGAACACTTATCCCCCAATAAAAGGAGGGGGGGGCCTTCCCGGAAAAATTTGGATTTCAAGGTGCAAAATGGTGCTATTTTAGCAGTTCTCGTGTCTAAACATTGAGTATAGCCTACTTTTGGTAGATATATTAATATTTTTTAAAGGAACATTCTGTTAAGGGGCCTGCCTAGTCCCTAGTAGAGGAAATCAAGTAACGCTTCAAGCAGGTACCGCTATTCCATTTTCTCAAACAGTTTAAACCATTTCAATGTATTAATATTTTTAGACCAAAAAGCACAAAATCCACAACCATAATTATAACCAATGTAACGTACCTTTGGACTACTGTGTCGAGCACTTGAAGTAGCAAGTAGGTGGAGAAAAACAAGGGTAGCTGCGTGGAAAGTTACGCCAAGTTGAAATCACACCAGAGATGCTGTCCAGACATCGGATTGACATCATAGCTCAGTTGTTTTTAAAGTTCACAAATCACAAAGTTTCACATTTAACAAAACTGTATCGTTAATTTAATGCTCTATAATTACTTTTTTTTTACACTTTCAACTATACTACATTTCATTGTTTTTGTAAATGTAAATATTAAGTCAAAAACATGTTTCAACTAAATGGTCACTTAACTAATGTGTGGATACCCGTTACTTGTCTGTGAAGTTCATTCGTCGTTCTTTTCTTAGAACTAATTTCGTAATAACTTGTTATACTATGCTCACTTTATCGTGAACGGCCTATATAGGGTAAGGGCCGTACGCAAGGAGGGAGGTTAGAGACTTGAAACAACGACTTTTATATATAGGCCCTACATATAAAGGAAGGTATTTATACCCTAATTAAAATATAAAGAAACAAAATAAAATAACTCGTAAGACCTTAAATATTAAAAGCCGCCTAGTTATAGAAATGTAAATTCTAATGGTAATTCCCCCTATTACAAAGTACTCGCATATAGGGAGGCTACATTTGTTTATGGCTTTCTGTCTCCTCTACTGCGGAATCATAAATAAGACACATTTTGAAGGTGTTTGAAAAGAACGTCCAGTAAAAAAAACCTGTGTATTTTATAAGTGGATGCGGTGGTGGCCGGACAGAAAATAAAGTTTTGAAATTTTCGTCTATGAGTTTAATATTTTACTTCTCTGCCATATGGTTCTGTAAAGTTCTCCGCTATCAAGTAGGTTATTTAAAGATGAAAAACAATATCACTTCTATTTTACTTTGTATTTTTAAGTTGATATTAATTTATTATTTAGTATGAAGTTCGTTATAATTCTGTGAAATACCAGGCTGCAAAAAACGTTTAATGTAACGTATAGTTGTGAAGGAGCAACATCTAAAACTTATCATTCTGTCTCGAGAAAACTGTTGCAATTTGAGGCGATGTTATGGCAGAATATTACAAATAAACTATACTTTTTTGGCATTATAGGTTTAAAAATGTCATACATGTAGGAACATGCTACTTTAGACAAGTTTTTTGAAAGGAGTGTTTCAACAAGGGTGTGAGGTCATCGCTGTGTAATGCAGGGACCAGGGTGAGGGAAGTGGGGAGGGGATAACTTTGTACCGTTATGAAGGACTGCCGCCCTCGGCGCATGTTACTCCAGTTGACAACGAGGTACCAGTACACTTCACAGACGACGGAAACAAGAAGTAAAAAACGTCGAAAAATAATTAAGTTCAGGACAACTACTGCTTCAAGGAAATTGAACAAAACGAGAAAATAATACACTTACCTATCGGTGCTGTTATACAAATTGCGTTATAATATTTTCGCATGTTTGGAACGTGTTCGTATAAAAAATAAAACATCTTGTTTGATATCGCTTCAATTCTAGATTGCACAAGATATTTGGGGGGGGGGGGGGGAGGAAGGAGCTTGCCCCCCCCCCCCTAGATACGCCACTGCCTCCAACATAGTTAAAAATGGGTTTCCCAGACGGCTACACTTCAAAATGTGTTACTAACCGGATATACGCTGAACTCAGATTGAGACATCAACTGAACTTAGCTTCAGACTTTCCACCATAACATTATACGGTATAAAAGTATTAAGGGCGCCCATGTTGGGAAAAATCATACTTTTATGTTTGTATGACGTAGTGTTAGTTTTGTTGATGTTACTTGTGATTACATTTTCAAGTTAAAAAAAAAAATAAGCTGGGACAGAATAATTGCAATTATAATTGATCCTTACCATTAACCTATAGTTTCGTGATTAGTACACTCTAAATCTGAATTAGTGAATATTCACTGATTCACACTAATGGATGGAGTAGTTTCAACAATTTGAATAAGTGAAAACAGACACAGTTTAATTAGTGAATTTTCACTGATTTCCTTCAAGAGAGCCAACACCTCACAAGTGAATCAGTGAATATTCACCGTTTTTTCTAGTTGTTTTCAAAGAACAGCTTTCACTTATAGAATCAGTGAAAAATTACTGGAAAATCTGTGGTCATTCACAAATTACCTTGTGGAATGTTGGCACTCTTCATCGGAATCAGTGAATAGTTACCGATTTCACAGAGGTTTCTCACAGATTCAACTTGTTGAAACTGCGCCATACATCGGCGTGGATCAGTGAATATTCGCTAATTCAGATCTAGAGTGTAGAACTACGAGTTTGTCGCAAAAAGATTTTTGCTCCATTTTGTTTCAAAACCTTACGTGCACGTTGGCAGCTGTGCTTTGTGTTTATTGGCAGCGTGTCTTTGTTCAGACACATCTCTCATATGACTGCACCAATCAGAACAACGCTACTATGACACTATACGTCTGTTATTTGCCAGTAGAACACCAATACACGTGACAGTTAAATATCCAATCACTGACCACGAAGCATATGTTCACATAAAGCATTGAAACTAATTGATGCAAAATATTTTCTCAATAAAATCGTATCTCTAGCGATCAGTCATGGGATTAATGTTGTACGTTATTAATTTTATAACATTGTGTGTATTACATCATCCAACGTTTTTGCTTAGTTAAGTTTAGATGTTTTGGTGAAGTGTAAGACAAGGTGATTGAGATATTATTTTGAATCAATTTTAAAATAATATATTTTATTATTGAATCTAGTGGTACTGTCTCATATTTGTAAACTTTTCTTCTAATGTACTTTATTGCACAAGTCTTTTGTATTACTATCTCATTCTTGTTTGTTAAATAACTTATAGAAAATGTATGTTGTAAGCTGCTTGTGTATATTCCAGGATTTAGATTAGTTTTCATTTAAGTTTTGTCGCAGCTGTCAGCTTATTTTATTTTAACTACGTCAATTTTATATACTTAGTTACTATTTTCTATTGTTTCTAGTTAGATTTTAACTCATTTTTTGCTACCTTTGTGCATGTGATATTTGTTAAAATTTGGTTAAGTGTAAGAGAAGGCATTTTAGC
>PNEQ01052291.1:0-18194 GCA_003012365.1 Medauroidea extradentata | reverse complement strand
ATATTTTGTGCATTTTATCGGGACTGTCAGTTTAATTGCCGTAGCGAGTTGAACCCTTCCCCAGTGTTCATGTTGTGTGCGTTTGACTGCTGAATATGTGTTCAAGTCGTGCGGAGGTTAGGGTGAGTGCTCAGGTGTGGGATTGTTCCCCCAGGTATTAACGGCCGTGTGTTTACACGTGTCTGTATAGAGATTACAGAACACATCCTTAAAGCAAACTAATACAGGATTTAAGAGACATATAAGGCATAGCTGAATGGTTTTAACAATCACCTCAAGTGTTAATTACTCCTAAATATATTTTATGTCTTAATATTTTAAATAAACATGCATTTTGTAACATTTTACACAAATCTAGAATGTGTATGCTAGTAATGTGTATGAGGCAGAAATTTTCACTGGATGAGTTTTATTTCTTATAAGAAAGAAATGAAAATTTGTGAATGTTAAAGAAAACAAATTACTAAGCAAATTAATTACTGTACAAGCAGGTACCCAGTTGTATATGGTGCCACTTATCATCTGTTTACCGTCTGCTCCATATTTATATCATTAATTAAATCATTTCAAATGTTTCTACGAGAAATAGTTTTTTCCAGGGTCACTTCATTAGAATATCTAATCAGGCCCAGGGCAACATAAATCTGAGTTTTTTTTATAGTTGTAGTGATGGTACTGTGCACTTGTAGGCATTCACACTTCTGACATGTTGGTTGCGCTGTCATAGCTCTCACCTCGGCGAAGGACATCAATAACTTCTTTATTAGAACTTAACACATTTAAATACATTTCACAGCCACCGTCACGGTTTATTCGGAACTTTTTAAAGCCCATTCATATTAAATGATAACTCCTATCTTTTATTTTTTATTAAAACGCTTGAATGTGAGGCCTAGGGCAAATTTCCTTTTTTGCCCCCCCCCCCCCCACTCTTTTTCATCCCATCAAATTGACTAAGTCTAGATATTTTGTACATCATGCCGGCTTCCATAGCATAGTCAGGCGTTGGTGTACTGTGCAAGAGACCTTGTGTTTGAATCCCGGCTCGGGCATGGATGTTGTATTGTTCTTTCACCACCCACATCGGCTCTCGAAAACATCGTTGTTAAAGGGGCGTAAAACCCTCTCACCAATTTTTCTACATCGTAACGCAAAGCCATGATTTTTAATTTTTCTTTTTAATGTCCGGGACAATTTGTTTTGCAACACTGAATTCATTGCACATACCAGAACAAAATAATTTTCTGTTTATGTGTCATTGTAACCCGTAGTTACAGTCATTTCACAAGCACTACACTGAAATGTTTGTTTCCAACACACATGCATGCCTGGCTCGCAGGGCGAAGAGGGAGGAAAGATAAAGAAGTGAGAGGTCGGCCTGCTGCGTTGCATCTTTACTCACGCGTCGCACGCCTCGCTAGCAACATTTTACCACACTGAACTTGCCAGATAATTACTGTGGGATTATTAAAGGCTAAGTAGTGATGGACGACTGCGTTATAAAATTTAATACTGTTCTACAATATAATGTGATGAATTTAAATACAGCATAAATATTTTTTGTATGTCTAACCAAGAAATAATTAATTAAAAATTATTAAAAATTTTTTTTTAAGTCTGTCCGAGTTATCCAAAATCCGAGACATCGAGGTCTGAGTTATCGAGGGTTCACTGTTGTTTTGATTAATAAGTTAATTTCAAAAATGTTGCTTGTTAAATAAGGTAAAACTTTTGCATTTACTGTCTTGAAAAAATAAGCCAACAAGCTGAAAACCATTTTAAACAAAACCGCCATATATATTTGTGATATACGCTGTCATATGCACATAAAAAATTATTATTATCCCAAAAACAGCAGAAACTGGTGAGCATGCATGCCCTTAAAACTAGCACTAGATGGTTTAAACAATTCAAAAAGTGTGCAAACCTTCAAAGGTGAGGCCGCAAGTGCAGATGTGGATGAAACAAGTGAATTTCTTCACATTTTACCAGAAATAATTTAAGATTTAAAACTTAAACCTTCTGCAGTTACATCATTTCAAGAACATGCAGGTTAACACCATGGCCAGGGTTACAAATGCACTATACGGAGATTGCTTTAATAATCATTTTGTACCAGAGGTAAACAGATACTATGCAAATAACAAAATCTTATTTTAAAGTGTTGCTTGTCTAAGATAATGCACTTAGTCACCTAAAAGAATTAAATGATTTTCATCTTAAAGCATGCAGTTAATTAGAGAAAAAAAATTACACAAGAATTTATATTTTTTTAGTTACAGAAAAATAACATTCAGTCCAAATTGCTCTTGCATATGGCACAGTTGTCCAGGCATGGTTATTTACTTTACACTCATACAGCTGATGTGTCTAATGAGGAGCGCTGATAACTACGTAAGTTACAAATAAACAGAGACATAGTTAGAGAGAGTGATTGTGTCTCTGTCAGTACTATATGCCTGTGCTGGAGAGCATGTGTTAGTGCAGTGACAGACAAGCCACGAACAGTGTTGTTAAGTCTCTTGCTGGGCAGCTCAGCAGACCGCCAGCCTGTTGTAATCCCTAATATCGAAATTTTCTATTCTCATAATCAGTAGCCGAAGGAGTGTAACAAAGTGGTAGCACACCTTTGATTGTGATTTTCATGCATTAATTTTGAACAGCAGTTGGTAAAAAGTTGCATGGTACTTTACCACAATTTTTACATGTTGCTGAGTAGGCCTAACTTGATAATAAATTTCTGTGTTGAATGTTGGGAGCTCTAGCTTAAATACTAACCATGTTATAATTAATATATGATAAGTATATTTAATTTAAGGCACGTAAGTTTATACATGTTTATGTTACGTTACGCGACTATGGTTTGTTCATCTGGTGCAATGCTATTTTGTGTGCCATTGCAACCTGTCCTTGACGTTAGCCGAGACCAGGTGCTGCTTGTGTGTACGTGTGGGCATGTTTGGCCTTGCAGGTGCACAACTAAGTAGGCGCACATGTGCATTGTTGTTATTAGTATGAATTTTTTAAAAACTTTAGTGTTTATCCTATGTTAGTTAATTTACAGAGTCATGATGTCAATATTTTTTACACTCACACTAGTTAAATTTATCCAGTTTGAGTGTTGTGTATTTTTTTAATTGGGTAATTTGCCAATACCAGAATACGAAGGACAAGCTTATTTATGAGCTCTCGGCATAAAATCTCGATTCAACTGGTGGCACACACCACTTGTACAAAAAGATGTGCATGGCTTTTCATAATAAGGATAATGTCATTGATAGTAAACCTACAAAATATGGACCTAATGTCCGAGTTGGACCTTAGCACAAGTAAGTCTGATGAAATGACTGTTACTGTTTTATCACTGCCAGACAGTACCTGCACTGTTAGTTAACCAGATGTCTGTCTAGACTTAACCATCTTTCACATCAATTTAATAATCTGTATTCATTGGCCCAATGCCAGCTGCATGACGTTTATTTACAAGACAATGCAGAAAAAATTAAAAGTGTCACAAAACAGAAGGAGGGTATTAAAACAGAATTAAGCGGTTCGACAAATAAGCCCATAGTTACTCCAGTATGTCTTCAACTGAAATTCCTGGATCTTCAGGAACAAAAAAAAATTAAAATTTAAATATTGCAAATATAACAAAACCATTTATTGGATCTCAAGGATTACCATCTAGCTCACTGCAGTTAAGCCCTGCACAAACCCCAACCTCTCCATCCTCACTCCAAACTTTCACACATCAATTTACTTTACCAGTCTCTGTCATTCCCACTCAACCCATCCCTATCTCATCATTATTTACAAATACTGCTGAGGCACAAGTCAGTGACAACAATGATACTGAATTACAATCTGTTGTAGTTGTCTCCACAAATGTAAACACACCACCGGTTTTATCCACCCTACCACCCACAGTGTCCGCAGCACCTACCCAACCTAACCCACCAACCCAGTTTTTAAACATCCTCTCACAGATCAGCCAACTCCTCCACCATTCTCAACCCAACTACCCAACTACCCTTGTAAATCCTGAAAATCCTACTTTTTACATTTCTGGCATCCAGTCAACAGCAAATATCCCCCATTCCACCCTCTCTACCACCCTCCATTCACAACCCCTTCATATGACTCATCAGTAGCCTTTCCTCAATTCTTTTTCTCAGACATCTCCAGTGTATGGCAAACTTTCACATCCTCTAATAGGATACTTAGCAGTTTTTCCTGAAACTGATGGATTAAATATTCCACAATTGATAAAAAATAGTTGTATAATCTTGTAAAAACTAAACAAAAAGGAAATATTCCTGATAATCAATTTTAGAAATAGTATTTCCATTCTCTCATTCTCCATTGAGTGATCATACAACTTTAGCCATTACTACACTATTGATCAATATCATGCAGAACTAATAACTAATGTCATACCAGCACAACTGTTGGTAAACATCAGATTAGAGTGGTTAGCAGACTGTAGGGTTATTCAATCTTTGATTCATTATACTACTGATATTATGGACGCAGCCGTTGTTCTTAGACTGAGTGAATTAGAGCCGGAAATAGTTTCCACTATTCTATATGGATTGAATCCCACTGAGTGCTCATACACAGTTTTTGTTCCTAGGCCACAAAGTTTTGTGGAATTGAATAGGCTATTATTAATTCAACTAATACAGCTTTTTCAGATCACTGTCGTGGTAAACCAACATTTCACTTAAAAAATCAATAAACATTTTTCCCAGTAAAAATCTACCTGGAAACGGACATAATGTATGTACCTATTGTAAACTTCCTAGTCATGTTATTTCTGAATGTAGGGGAGTACAACCAAAATTTCAATGCCTTAAACAAAAAAACCAATAGGGCGGTGTTCTGAACATAGTGAGTTTGGACCACCCATGCTAAATTATTAAAAAAAATAAAATATTTCCAAGGAATGGAATTTGTACCACCGTAAAGAAAGTTAACACAAAATTTGTTTGGTTAGAGATTTTTTAAAGATAAAGTAAGTAACAAATGGAATTGTTCCAAGGATAGTAAATGTAAAAATTGTCAGAAATGTGCTTCTTATTAAAGATAATGAAAAAGTCACAGAATTTTGCCTCAAGTAAAACCATTTCTGCCATATCTTAAAACCAAATTTGGATCTTTGGATAGAGAAGGTCTAGTTGACACAGGTTTTGTATGTAGTTTGATATCAGAATTGGTTTTCCAAAAATAAAAAAAAACTAGGAATTGTAAAAAAAGATTAACCACTTTCAGTAAAATGTTTTACAGCATCTAATTAACAATTGCAAATAGCAAATGTGAAAATCAGAATTGACTTGTTTATATGGACTATTCTCATTTTTAATGTGCACCAACCATGCTACAAATTTAATTTAAGGAGCACATTTTACTTCCAAGACAAGAATGATAACTGATTTGCAAGGTGAGTTTGTTAAATTTTAATTCAATCAACAAATCAAAATAATGTTTTCTAATGTTCCACCACAGGAAAATAAAGTTTTAGAAATTACTCGTAACCAGAATCATCTTGTTTTAAAACACTGTGACAATGATAAACAATTGCTATACAAAATCTATGCTCAGAGTTTTCTGATGTCTTAAGCCTAACATCAAAATTAGGCCATACCAAACTTATGTAGTACAATATTAAACTGTTACATTCTAAACAGGTAAAATGTCATCCTTATGATCTGTTACCACCAAAAATTAATATCATGAAAAACAAAATTCAAGAACTTTTAGACAGTAAGATTATAGGACCATCAAAATCAGCATTCAGTTCACCAACTTTTCTAGTGCTCAAAGACAAAGATCAACGCTTAGTTGTTGTTTACCGCTGGTTGAACAAACAAATAGATATTAAAAGTGTACCATTGCCTAATTTAAATTCTGCATTCCATTGGTTTAGTAAAGCTAAGTATTTCAGCATTTTTATCTAAATTCAGCATATCATCAAATTCCTCTTGCAAAGGAATCAGAACATGTCACAAGTTTCTACGTTCCATAGAATTTATACCAGTATAATGTTGTCCCTTTTGGACTTGCTACAAGAGCGCAAGTTTTAACCAGTTTACCTGACAAAGTCTTGGTTTATGTAAAATTTCAGTTTGTTTACAATTACCTTGAAGTCCTAGTAGTGTTTTTCTGAAAATTTTGAACAGCACGTAGAACATCTCAGAGTAGCTCTTGAATGATTGCGTAAAGCAGGTCTTAGTACTAATTTGAAAAACGTAAAGTTTCCTGTCAAAGAAATTTCATTTTTAGGACATTTAGTTTCAGGTAAAAGGCACTTAGCCATGCCCACCCAATGAATTTTGTACCAAGTTTGTTTTTGTTGTACTTGGGATGTATCTGAAGTTAGTAGAGACATTAATGCATTGTGGAGTAAAGTAATTTAAGAGTGTAGTCCTCATTCCCCCCTCCCCCCGAGATAGTATAGGCCTAATTGAATCCCAGTACGCATACCAGAAAATTGGTTTGTGACATGTCTGTGTATAAGTGTGAAATCACCCAGTGAGTAGTTGCCCGGCCTACTAGTGTGGCGGTGCGCCGAAGAAGTTAATAACATGAGTTTAAGTGTAAGAACGCATATAGTCATAAGTATCCAGGACTGAGTAACTGTGTTTACACGAAAAGACCATGGAAAAAGGAAGCCAACCATAATGATGGACTGAAATAAGAACATTCCCATTTTTATATATGATATCTGTAGCTTATTTAATGTATGAGGTCTGTAGCTTAAGAATGGTGGGAAGAACCACTAGGATTATTGTTAGCTCCATTTCCATATTAACTGTACACGTATATGAGAGCATCCGAGAAATTATTATGGTAACTGCATTTATGTATTGTGATGGTAATCTCTATATAAGGTGGCCTTGTTGACATTCAAACTTCCCGGGAGATAGTTTGAAATCTTTCCCGTTTAAAGTCTTGGAGAGAGTATCGTATGTGACATCATAGCGCTGTACCAACTGTGGGTACAGACCCGAGAGATGAAGCTGAAAATGATAAGAGTGTATTTGTATTTTGTAAGTTGGCGATTTGTGATTAATTGTATGTAATTTGTGATTTATTTGCTCACTTAGTAACAGAAAATTAGCCAAGGAAAGGAACCTAAGTTTCATTTGGATACTCTCGAGGTAAATAGTTGTGCGAGTTGATGATTTGCAGGGGTTGCCATCTTAGGAGTGTTCAGGGACAATACTAGCGCCATGGAGCGGAACCTCTAGTTCCTTCTTAGCGTGCTGGTTGTCGAAATGTGTGTGCGGATGTGCGGGAAGGTAGCACCCACGATGCCATGTGGTAGGGAATCGCCATGTATCAGGGCAATCGGTTAAAGTTTTGTTGTGCCAAGCCTGGGATGGCTTCTTATGATTAATCATGAGGTACAGGTACTTGGAAGTATATCGGTCGAGCCCATTTTCTCATTATTGTTGCTGGTGAGGGAAACTGCAAGTGGATTAATTTATGCAGATTAAACCGAATGATAACCTTGAACATCAGTGTTTCTCTTATCACATCTGGTAACCAAGACGTAGAACTGGCTAATTCTTACTTGTAGACAATCTATTTTCGAACCCGCCCTAGCCAACGAGATGAGAGTCAAGTCTCTGCCCGTGAGCAGGACATCAAGCTGCGCGGAGCAATCTCAGTAGCTTCCGAGTCAAAAAATGTTGATTGAATGTAGCACTGGCATATGTGTGGAGTTTAGTGGTTGCATAAGTACCATTACATTATCTATAGATCCTGAAATAACTAAATCATTGAGAGAATTCCTACCACCTAAAGATGTGAAAGGTGTTTCTCATTTCAGGGGAATGGTCAATTTCTATTCTAAATTTATTCCAAATTTTGCTGAGCGTGCTGCATCTCTAAAAGCATTAAGGGAAAAGAGTGCTAAATTCATTTGGATTAAAGAACAACAAGAAGCTTTCAAATTTCTAAAACAAGCTATTGCTAGTGCTCCCATTATCATAACGGCTGATTTCAGTAAACTAATTGTTCTTCAAACAGATGCTTCAAGTATTGCACTAGATGCTGTTTTTTATTACAAGAAATTGATGGGCAACAACAACACATCGCTTTTGCTTTTCGAACATTAACCCACCAAGAAAGAAAATCTTCAGTGTATGAATTAGAATGTCTTGCCGTTGTGTTTGGTGTTGATTAATTTAGACAATTTTAAAGTGTAAAGAATTTATACATGAAACAGATAATCAAGCTCTTACTTGACTTCAACCACATTCAAAACAACTTGGTAAATTAGGCAGTTGGATAGCAAAAATCTCATCACTAAAATTTCAAATTCGGCATATTAAAGGATCTCAAGATTACACAATGCCCGATGCCTTGTCTCGTACGTTTCAAAATTAACCAGAGGAAACGTTAACAGTTGGTTCAAATTTCTACAGTGCTTTTCTCACAAATTTTACTTTGCTTTTCAAGATATTAAAACTCACCAAAGTAAAGATCCATACATCTGTGATATTATTGATCAAATCACTAAGGAAATCGCTCCCAAGCAGTATAAATTAGTAAAAGGTATTTTACATTGTAAATATAGTTTATCTAGATAACATAAAATTGTTTCATCTCAAAATGTTTGTGATATGATTTTTCATTACTTTCATACATCTTCTGTAAGAGGTCATCTAGGCACTTACAAAACCATTAACGCTATAAAGCATAAATTCATTTGGAAAGGAATGTATCAAGATAGTTCAGATCCTGTTCATTCAAGAACATGTGCTTCACTCCATAATATCCAGCATGTCACGACTACACCTTACTATCCACAACTGTCACATGTGGAGCGATTCAATATGAATCTCCGTTCAGCATAAATTACTTCACATGCTGACAGTCAAGATAGAAGTGACCAAAACCTAGAGTGGTTGCAAATGGCATTTCATTATGCTCGCCATGAGGGACATAAGTCTTCTCCATTTGAATCAATGTTTACATACAAACCTAACACCCCTTTCCAACCTTTGGTCACTAGGTGTCCTTTTGCCTGACGATACCAACGACATCAAAGAAACTTGGAAAAAGGCTACGAAAATTTACATTATCAACAGAATATTGACAAAAATAGAATGGACCACCCATTTAAAGGAGGAGATTTTGTTTTATATAGGGCGCATACCCTGAGTAAAGCCATTGATAAAAAATCTGCAAAATTCTATCAATTTAAATGTAAATTTCAAATACAAAGGTTCCTCACTCCCGTCACAGTTGTACTTTGTGATCCAACTAATGGGAAATTTGTGATACAGGCTCATACTTCCCAGCTTAACAAGTCTTCACCGAACCTCGTTTAGGTTAGTTTTGCCCTAATGTTGTTTTATGTCTATAGTGGCCATGTGGTCTGATCACCTACTGTCCTCATTTTATATTGTTTATTTGTCGACATACTTTCTAATTACAAAGCTTCTAGCTGAATACGTTTCAGCATTTATTCATTAAAAAACTACAAACTAATTCAAAATAATGTGATAGGTTAATGCACCATGTTTATATTAAGTATATGTGTTCATCATTAAGTGTTCAATGTTTACGTTCTTAGTCTAAGGGTACCCTTATATCTAAACATACATTCTTATCTATAAGTAACCAGTCTTATCTATAAATAACCTACCTAATTGTAAATGTTCTATAGCATCTAAAAAAATGTTTATTAGTTTGTGTTGTTTAATTAAGAGTATAAATTGTGATAGTGTGTCTTTAAGAATGGGGAACATGCATATGTTGGGTATTTAACTAGAACAATACCAGCATTTAGATTTATTGCTAAATAACATGAGTACTTAATGCAGACTTAAAACAACATCTAACATGTGAAAAAATGTCGCCGTAAATGTAAGAAATTCAGAAATTTTCAAACGGGATGAGAACATTCTGTGATTGGCTTTATGTCACTAGGCGCAAATCGCTAGGCCGGAAGTAACGTTTTCCTAGGGAAGTAACGTTTTCCTAGTCTATGCAAGACCAGTTGCGTTGTTTACAATGTCAGTATTTTAATTTAAGAGTTACAAAACAACTTGCAGCCACAACATGTTTGTGTTGAAGTCTTTAAGCGTGTAGTACAGTGTATATTATTGTCGTGGTGAATTGTGCTACAGATATGTGTTTAAAGGCTAGTGTACAATTGGCTTGGCTCACGCAACTTAACCAACTTGGCATGGAATACATGGCACAGGAAATTCAGTCATCTACATTTATCCACAAGTATTTAAAGCAACCCAATCACAGCGTAAAATAATAAGTAGGAAACATTATTATATAAAACGGAAAATTTTGCGTAGTTAAGTTGGCAACATTGATTGCTGTGATTTCGGACAAATGTTTAGGTTTTCTTTACCGTTGTTTATATAAAGCGAACATATATAACAGCGAAATAAATGTGAGTGGGGTAATGAAAATTTATGTGGCCCATATGCTTTATTATTTGCATCTGCTGAATACATTGCTGTGTTTCTTGTTGAGATTGCAGAAACTACATGAGCGCGCACAAAATCGGTGAAGGTGGTGGGTGCAACCTGTAAATTTAGAACGGTGAGAGCAAGGAGCATACTACAATTTCGTCCAGCACATGAAAAATTAGGACCATGAGTTCTTTTTTCAATACACTAAAATGTCAATAATGCAGTCTGAAAAACTTCTGAATCTTATAAAATTTGCCTCGTGCGCTTTATTTACATATTGCCGGAAGCAACTCTTTTTTCATATCTATAATACTAGTCAAGTGCAGCACTTTTCAATGTATATAGCATTTGATTTCACAACTACAGTTCCGGTGATGGTACACATTTTCATTGGCTGGCTTGAAAAACTTAACGTTAAAGATGAAAGATGACCATCTCCAACGCCACGCAAGGCACGCTACGGATTTCACGTCAAGCTGTGTGCGAGTTAAGAACCTTCTTGTGTTACTGTAAGAATTCATCTCTTTATGCTATGCAAGTAACGTAAGCCAAACTGATTGTAGACTAGCCTTAAAACAAACAAATACGTGTAGCTAATGGTTTGCACCATTTCAGGCCTGTATTTATAACCTACTTGTTCTCAGACCTCACCTGAAAGAATATCAAGTGAAATGTGATTGTGTTGTGAGATTCACGTTAAAATATTAGTCATTCTTTGATACTGTGCTTAACATGTTAATAACAGTTTAAAGAATCACTAGCCTATTCAAGTAAGATTTTACTCTGAAAGCCATTTTTGTGCAGCCTATTACATGATGCTACCAAAAGCTGAACAGATTCTATTTTCCGGCGATTCTGCTCAATTGTTTGCCTCTCGCGTAATAAATAATTCTTATTTTTATAAAATTTCTGACTTACTCTTTCGTTCCTTATCTGAAAATAAGATACATAAAATAATAAACGTAAAAAATGTCTGGATAGAAGTGCAATGGTTCGTTGCTATGTGATTGGTAGTAATGCCTTATGTTTACATTTTTCAAAAAATAATTTTTACTAACTACGAACGTTAACTCAAACTTGAGATATCTTTTAATTGTACGCATTTGTAAAATATATGGATGGGAACTGAACTGCAAACAATACCTGCTAGGCTTTACAATATATAGATACAAAATTAATACATTTTATTGTGTTCTGCTACCTACCCTGACTTCTTGAACTACAAAGGTTCTTCCATACTTCTTCTATCTACCGGTGGACTTCGAACTGTGTACGGCTTCGCATAATGTATGAAAGCATTATTATTTTTTATTTTCTAAAATGCTGCGTGCAAGTTATTTACTCTGACTAATATTCCAATGACTGCCTTCAATTTAATATTTGTTTAAAGATATTATTCATTCTTCTCAGCTACTAATGGCATTTATAAAAAGTAACCTGCTAGAGTTAGGTAGGTATTCAAGTTGACGTTAAGAATGCTCAATCACCAGAGGTTAGTCTGGTTGCAATCAATCTCGTGCTTGCTATTAGTTCGGTTCACTTTCTAGATGCGAACAAACTACTTCACGTAAGACATTTTCTTAACGATTAAGAGTTGACATTTTTCTACTTGGTTTTAAGTGTATCTCGTAAACGCCTAAGAGTTTAAATAGTCCTTACTGTGTGTTAAGATCACTCAGATTACACTAAACTCACAAAAATAATATTAAAGATTGTGGAAATATAAAGTATAGAGTCTACTTCCAAAATATTATGTGCAAGTACTGAAGACAAAAACATTTATGATTGTAGTGATGATTCACAGTTTTGCCGAATAATTTATATCCACTGCTTTGCGAAATTGTTCATGTTTTCGTTCAGGAACAAATAACTTCCCGATTATTTTTAAATACGTATTAGAACACTGATGTATTATATAAAACGTGAACAGCTTTTTTTTTGCGCCAAGTAGAGATTACTTTAACTTTCTGTCATACTTCTCGCGATGTTCGCACGACTGCTATGGGCTGTAGGCAGCAAGCTGGCTGGGGTCTCGCCGGATGACGTCACAGCGAGTGCCACGCTGTAGTTGAGCGTTTAAACGGGCTTTTTAAATGAAGTTACATTTTTCGCAGATTGCACTTGAATCAACTAATATAAATTAAAATGTAAAATGTGGTAATTCCTTAAAAATTTCTGCGGAATTGAATTAAAACATTAAAAATTTGTGCATTTTCCCCAATAAGGTGTCATAAAGTGAGTATAGAGGATAAACACCCTACTGTCCACCATAAGGGTGGGGGAGTCTGTGACATTTATACAATTTTCCTTAATTTACTTACTTATTTAAACTTAATATTTTCATTTTATATTCATTCAGTTGTTTGTTAAGGCAGAACAAGTTTACCAATGTAATGTTTTACTCCAATAATATCATTTTATTGCCTTATATGATATTTGTTGCTTTATGGGAATTTTTTAAATATTAATTTATTATTTCGACCCTACATGCATACGGGTCAGCCTCACCGGAGCATTGCTACCTTAGTCGGCGCTCTAGCTGCTAGCTACTTATCTCTGGAGTTTTATTTCATGCCGGATGTAATGATAACTCTTGCTGTTCATGCAGCTATCCCGCAAACGTACTTCATGCCAAGTTTGTACTATGTAGGATCCCCACCCCATTCTGTACCTATGAAATTGCTTCTTGCAGTGCTTGTGAAGTCCGTTATCACAAGTTTAAACTGAACTATGTTCCATCACATAGGCCGGTTTTGGCAGTTTCGACACACACGCGCCATCTCTTGAGTGTATTTTCAACTTCCCATACCTGTACATGGACTTCAGCGCTGTTGCTTTACCGCTATTATAGGTCACTACCTCATGCGCATCAGACGTGTTTCTGGACAAGTGTTTTTTATGTACTTTAACGTGTGTACCATGGACTAAATTCTGGCTTAGGATGTAGTCACACTTGAGGTACTCTAGTTTTCTAATCTACATACAGATGTAGCGCCATATTTTCCGTTTTCATAAAATGTATTGAGCAAATTTCAACTGTTTACGTCTAGCATCAAGATGCTATATACGTAGCATTACTTCACCCTTGTTCCAGTTTCAGTTCCGGTTCCAGTTCCAGTTTGATTTCTAGTCCCTCTACAAATGAAGTTTTCCAGTTTACATGTTTTCCGACGTATCACTTCCAAAATTCACCAGTCCCAGCCGAGTTAACATACTGGACTGGTGATGGCATGGTCTCCTGAATTTACCTCAGCACGCTCATAAGTAGCTGCTTCACTGCCTTATTATCACTATAGTATCGTGCCCTAAGGATGCTACAACCTACAGTAATGTGTCATATTTATTTGATTCTTCGCCCTCTGGAATTCAACACCAAAACTTGATGCTATAAGATTATAAAATGTCTATCATTGTCTATTTTTACTACTCTCTTAAAATTTATTTGTAAGGGACCCCATTTCTGAAATAATGTACCCATTTCTGAAATAATGTAACAGTTTCTTAAGTAATATACTTTAATCATGTGCAAATTTAATAACTAGAAAACTGTGTAACCAAACATGTAATGTTTCATATAAAACTACTGGCACTCAAACCAATGTTTTATAATATGTTTTATACATATCTGTTTACTATATTTTCTAAATGCAACTTGCCTCTGAGTTAATTAAAAAAAATAATAAATAATTGTTCTGACATCATTGTTTACCAGCATGCAATAAATTATTATTAAGGTAGTGGATTTTGTTTATAGTGACGTGGTTACACCTTTGGTTGCTGTTGGTACATAATGTTCTAGTGTTCTATATAATCCCTAATATTAAAATTTTCCATTTTTGTATTCAGTAGCCGAAGGAACATAACACTACCAAGTAACCTAAGCGAACCACCCGCATCCAGGTCAATAGGAGCACATCATGGAAGCAAGGAAGAAACAGCTACAGTATGTGTAATAGTTGTTACCAGCGACACAATGCCCCTCCCTGGAAGCTGGGACCTATGTATACATATGACAGCACCCACAATATACAATGCCAATGCAAATTTTTGTGCCGGTCTAGCAAAATGGTGGAGCTGACCACAACTCCTGGTGAAGCACGTCAGCCAGACATCCTATTACCATACAGGTGACATTGCGGTAGTATAGCAAGATATACTACGATGATCTAAGCTAGGCCACAGTGCAGTTGGCCGACAGCACCAAAGCCCCTCAATAAAATGTCAAAACACTGCAAACCAACACCAATATACCTCAAGCAACTGTCAACCAACACCAATGCACCTCAAGCAAATATCAATACACTGTAACCAAACACCAATGTGCTTTAAGCAACTGTCAACACACCTTAAATCAACTCCAATTTGCTTCAAGCACAAATAAACACACAACAAACCACCAGCAATGCACCACGAATTAGCACCACTGCACTAAGAGGCAACCATGGCCGATTTATGAGCCTACAGGTGCCACATCACCACAAGCACTGTCACCAGGGCAGCTCAGCAGTGCGACCCTGGTCAACACATCACCAGAGATGCCGCCTGAACTGTGCACACCAGCTGTGCACCACTGCACCAAAGGCAACCAGGGCCCTAGATAAGCACACTGGTGTCACACCACAACAAGCACCATCACCAGAGCGGTTTAGTAGTGCCTCCCGGCCAAAACATCATAACACATCACTGGAGATGCCACCTGAACTGCGTGCACCAGCGGTGCTACTGAGGGTACTGCAAACGTGCAAGACACCAGAACTTGCGCAATGCCCACAGTGGCGTCACCCCCTGCCCATCCAGAACAGGGCCGCCGCAGACATCACAGTGCAGTATGACACATCATGCCTACTGAAGCAAGAGCACCCTGCCTGGCAGGAAAGTGCAGTGAACAAAGGAAAGCCCACCAACATCTTACACCTCATCATGTACCCAGTCAGATGGGCCAATATGACATCGTGGCAACACTGCACCCGGAGTGGTTAACCCTACCAGCAACAGCCACAGCATGTTACAATGGGTCTTCCAGGTGGGAGGATCATATGGCGTGTGCCGCCAGACGGCAGACTTCAGCCGCCTTATCATGTGAGTTGGCTTCATCTCCTCCACAAAGAAAACCATATTGTTTTAGAATTACAGTGTTTCAAGACATGCATGTACCATGTAAATTCTTGTTGGAATTTCATGTGTTCAGGGTGGTATTTTGTTTTCAGTCAAGCGTAAGTGTAATTTCTCATTAATGTAGCAAAGTTTGCTATGTGTTGACACAGGTCTAGCACTTTAATTTTACCAACCTGACAGCCTAGTAAATCTCTCTACATGTTTTCAGATAATTAAAATCATGTCAATTATTATTATTAGGAGTAGTAATCAGTGCTATGCATACAGTGTTTTTCAAGTCAATATGTCAATGAAAGAATATGTTTAGTCCTAATCACATAATAGTCATAATATCATAAATCTTGCAATTCAGTACAACTAAGCCCAGAGATTGGCCATCTCTGGAGTACAAAGACCCAATCTGTAGTTTTTTAAAGTGATTTTGTAATTATTAGTTTTCAGTGCTAAAATGACAAGTTATTTGTGCTATGAGACTTATGAGAGGTCCTTCACACTCTCCCCAGAACAACTCACATGTTATGTTTTTCACTTATTCTACCTTTGGGCCCAATCCATCTCCTGGCAGGCAGAGGGGTGGAAGTTGTCGTCTCTGATACTATCAAAAATTTTGTATGGTAAAATGTGAGAGAATTTTTTTTTTCTTTTCTTCCTTTATATATTTTTTTTGTATTTGCACTTGAGATATGGGGTGTTCAAAGTTGACCATGGGAAAGCCATTTTCGGCAGGTAATAATTTTTTTATAAGTGCCATATTTTCTAAACAAATAGAAATAAATAGATAAATCCTTTTTTTTTTTGTTTGCAAGTATTTGTGTTCCCACAAATCATAACAAAGAAATACCTCCTAAATGAACAAAAAAATTTAAATTAATAAATAACATAGTAACTTTTACAATAAATATTTTAGAAACACCTATCTCAAAAATTTAACAAATATTCCAGGAGTTGTACATGGAAGGATACATTATACAATGATAAGGGGAAAATGCCATTTGGCTCTGGGATTTTTTATTAATTATTATAAAACAATAAATTTTTAACTAAACCTAAGACATTGATATGTGAATTAACCATTAATACTTAAAACAATTTAGTGTAATTTTAATACATTTTTTATGTGATATGTATTATGCTTGTAAATTATTTTATTCTAAATGTAAGTGAAACATAATTAATACTTACCTCATTACTGCAAAGTGCTTTGCTTTCATTTTGGAATAAAATTTTTTAAAATATTTATTATATAGCTGAAGAAAATTATCTTGTTAAAGGAAATAATATTTTGTCTATTGGTAAAATAGGTCATAATTGTGTAAAAAGAGTATTTGTATTTTGACAGTAAGTAACCTGGAAAATATATTTTTAGACAGTTTATGCAGTGTTTATAAGCATCTATTAATACAAATTGTATTACTACAAACTTTATATAGTCCCTGCAGGTTTTCAGTAAGGAAGGTTCACTGTATATATTTGAATCCATTGAAAGTTTCTGGAACAATCTGGAGCCTTCAAAATAATTCCAGGAAATAGTAGAATATTCTTGAATGTTTCAGATAATTATGGATGAAGACCTAGCATATATAAAAGAGAGGAAACATAATGTCTTAGTGTTTTAAATAGGCACACTGAGATAGCAGTTCACCAATGTTCTAGTCCAGTAATATGTCAGTTTTTGTGCAAGTATTGCTCATTGTGGATGAATACATACTCTAGGCTATTCATATAGTAATCATTACCTGTCCGCTGAAAGAAATTATGTCATTACAATGGGAACGGAACAGAATAAAATGTGCATATTATGGTCATGTGCACAAGAAAGAGTTTTACAAAGCAAACAAAAGACCAAACTTTATTATGGTGGGCAATCTAAGGGATGTGTTTTCTGAGAGGATTCAAATGAAGCAGTGTATATGTTGTGGAACAATAAAAGCAATATTGTTTCTTGTGCCTTATGGTTAAGTTTAAAAAACTTATAATTTGTATGTGTAGTTCTAAATTCTAGCAATTATTGTCGTTAGGTTGGTACTGTACTGTTGTAGTATTTTTTTCTTCTTTTTACAGTTAGTAGTTTTTTTTTTTGTAGTCTTCATGGCTGTAGTGCTGAACTGCTGTTGATATTAAAATGTAGTGATACTGTTTGTCTGCGTTGGTATTTGTTTCTGAAGTATTACCCATATCATCAACAGGTTACGGGCCCAGACCACAAAGGTTAAAAGTGTATTACAGTGTGAGCGGTAAATATTCTTGTTTACGTTTTCTTTGTTCTTGATTGCAAACTGGAAAATGGAGGCAAACGTATTCAAGCTCAACTCAGAAAGTAACTGGAATACATGGAAGTTCCACGTAAAGGTTACTTTGAGAGCTAAAGGTGTTTTTGATGTAGTTACCGGGGACTGTGTGAAACCAGAGCCAGTAACTGAGGGATATGAAAATGGATTAAAGGAATGGACACGTAAGGATTATCTGGCACAAGACATCATTGTTACAAGGTTAGATGAAGGTCCTATGTCTCATGTGTTGACGTGTGAAAGTGCTGCGGAGATTTGGACTAAACTTTTGACTGTCTTTGAGAAAAAATCTGAAGTTAGTGTACATCTGTTGCAACAGAAATTTTTCAATGTGCAAGTGCTGCCA
>PNEQ01052290.1:6180-18294 GCA_003012365.1 Medauroidea extradentata | reverse complement strand
TGAAGAACACAACAGCACAAAAAGACTTTTTGCAACAAGATTCATCAAGGATAAAATGTACTCGTTATGGCCGAGCTGTACATCTTCCTAAACGATTAATTGACGCTGTCTCTGGAAGGGGAGTATGTGGAGTCACTAGAGTACTATAAATGAACACATCATATTATTATAGTTATCCATGGAGGATTTGTTTAATTTATAAGAGACAGAAGAATTGTTTTTATGTTTGGTCAATCTAATGTAAACATGAATATAATTTGCAAATATATTTAATACTCGAATAACGTACATTTTATTTGTGTAAACCACAACATTAACATAGATTTATACGCATGTATTAAGTTAACACACAACATCAATACACATTAAAAGACTTTTAACTAACAATAATGCCAAAGCTCAAAGCTTCATTATTTGTAGTTTTTTGGATGTACTCTCCATTACAATGCAGATGTCTGCCAAAGAAAACTAAAGATAATAAACATTTTAGCTTTAGTTTTCTTCAACTGACATCTGCATTGCAATGGAGTATGTTCAAAAACCACATACATTCATGCACTCCCATTGCACAACCATTTTCGAAGATAATAAAGTAGCCTATTTGCAAAGGTGCCATGTAACATAATAATACCTCAATAAAAATTAACATTTATAAGCAAGAAAAAAAAAACCTTGCACAAATATAATATCACACTTAGAAATTGAACGTCCCATAGTAATCATAGAAAATAAAATTTCAATTCATACAATTACCACCTTCAATTATTGATGCACTATCAGCAAAGTGCTGTTACTGTCACATATGATTTGCTATAACATTGAAGTACCTACATTCTCAGTACTCAACTCCATATTCAAAAACAACTTTAGGTAGTTAAAAGTTGTAAAGAAAGTTAGACCCATTAAGTTTACAAGCAGTCCATACAAATGGTATCAAATCAGGCTGCAATAAACTACAATGGCAGATAGAATCCTTAAGGGCGCAGTCTACCGCTATTTTCATCATCATTTTTTTATATTTTATTTGTATCAGATTTTTTTTTTCTTATTTTAGACACAAAAAGTGACTAAATTTGGCTCTTATGAAATTTTTTATCTCTCATAGTTTTCGCGTAATGGCTTGTTAAAGTCATATTTTGCATGTTTCCATTTTAACGACTACATTAAAACTAACTGATATACCAAACTCAAAAAAATCACAATGGATAAAGACATTGTAGGCTATAATGTCATGCTCATAAAATTAAAGAATAAAAATTATTTGAATTTAAAAAAAAATGTTGAAACTAAAAATTAAAATTTTCAATAATTTAAAAAAAAAAAAAAAAAAATTTTTCTTTAATTTTATGAGCATGTCATTGTAGCCGCAATGTCTTTATTGACTGTGATTTTTTTGAGTTTGGTATATCAGTAGGTTTTAGTGTAGTCGTTAAAACGGAAACATGCAAAATATGACTTCAACAAGCCATCGCGCGAAAACTATGAGGGATAAAAAAATTTCATAAGAGTGAAATTTAGTCATATTTTGTGTCTAAACAGGGTGTCTACCAGATTGTAAAAGTAAAATTTAGTGACTATTTAATGACTGTTTCTTGAAAAACTGTTCAAACAGAATTAATTAATAATTTTTTTAACAAGTGCAACACGGCCGACAATTTTCATTATGTTTCCTCCAATTGCTGATAGCGCGAAGCATGTCTAATTTTAAAATGTGTAATCAATATACTATACCTTAATTTAAGTTGTCTTTATGAAGATGACTATGAAAACTAATATACAAACTAATTATTTATTTTACTTTCAAAGTGCACGAGAAATACTAGTAGTGTAAACATGCACGTTTGATAGATGATTCGACAAGAATCAAACAACGGAAAATAATTTTCGTGACTTACACCAAAATATACTTCAAATTAGTGACAATTGTGGGACTTTCGTGACCTTTTTCACAATTTGTGACTTTTTCGGGACTTTCGTGACTTCAGTGACCTAGTAGACACCCTGCTAAAATAAGAAAAAAAAAATATCTCTCACAAATAAAAAATAAAATAATGATGATGAAAATTGGGGTAGACCACGTCCTTAAGGTTGTTCAAGTGGGGAAAAAACATAATTTTATACTTGTATGAAATAGCGTTAGTTTTGTACACATTACTTGAGAGTATACATACTTCCAACGGAAAAAAAATTAGCTCATATAGTTTCCCCGTAATGGCACTTCAAAGTCAAAATTTGCGTGTTTTTGCTTCATACAAAACTTGAAAACCAGATAACATAATGAAATGAAAAAAATCACATCAAAACTACATGACCTGGTCTATGGCTTGTAGTATTTAAAACCTGTTACAAAAAATATTTATGTGAAATAAAAAATTTCAAAATTTGAAATTTTTTTTGGTACTTTTAGAAATTTACTTTAAACACAAAAATATTTTATAATGGGTTTGTATATGCTTCAAGCCGTCGACGGCGACGTGTAGTTTTGATGAGATTTTTTCCATTTCATTATATTTACTGGTTTTCAAGTTTTGTATGAAGTAAAATTATGCAAATTTTGACTTTGAACTGACATTACGGGAAAACTGGCTGAGCTAATTTTTTTTCGTTAGAGGTAAATATACTCTTCAGTAATGTCTACAGAACTAACACTATTTTATACAAATATAAAATTATGAATTTTTTCCCACTTGAACGCCCTCCTACCACAATTTTAATCACCATGATTTATTTTTATATTTGTAAGAGTTCCTTTTTCCTTGTTGTAGACACAAAATGTGACTAAATATTTCTCTTACAAAAATTTTTTATTTTGCATAGTTTTTGTATAAGGCTCATTAAAGCCAAAATTTGAATGTTTCCGTTTTAAGGACGACACCATTAAGTAAAGATTAGACTAGAGTGGTCTTCGCTAGTATAAATTCTCCGAGTAGTTTACCAGGTAAACACGCATAGTTCATCGGTTTGACACCAGGTCGCGCTAGTCTGTTTCTTGGTTACATCTACAGTCTGTCTCTGTCACAGTCCTTATCTGTCGCTACAGGGACAAACCAGTTTTTGAGGGTGGGAATGAATGGCAGGAGACCTTGCAAACCTTGCCTCCTCGGAGTTCCCATCCATACACCCTTGTCACAGACAACTCCCTCGGTCAGCGCTCCACGGCCAATGCCTGTTATTAAGTGGGACACAGCAGCTCGCAGCTATAATCCGCAAGGAAAATGTATTTCTGACACAACATTACCATACATTAATTTTTTAATATCGAAAATAATATATCTTTCCAAATATTTTGTATTACAATTTAAAAATTAAAACCACTAAAACGTATAGAATATGAAGGGGGAAACTATCAATACAGCTTGTACATGTAGCCCAGACATTTATAATCTAAACGTTTGAAACCATATGATTAAATGTGTAGTTACATATAGGTAATAGTAGTACAGTCAATGTTCAGAAAACTCGGCGTATTTCTATGCTAAAATTTACCTAATTATGCAATGCAGCGAATATAATGATATTTTTCGCAAAGCAAATCGCGCTGTTATCAACGTAGTGTAGACAAGTAGTACAAACTGTATGATTCTGACAATGTTATAACAATTTTAACGTATTTACCTCAGTTATATACCTCGGTTATATTTCCGCATCAAATATAACGAGGCCTGTCATTTTAATGTTATTCTATAATGCTCATAGCTTTCAACACACACCTACATTCAGTCATTTGCCGTAAACAGCTTAATTACAGGATATATAGGCCTAAGAAAATTTATCCTTATAAATTCTAGGGCTTAATATTCCTAGAGTAAAGAAAATGACAGTTGATAATGCTGTCACTCATCAAACAACGAAGACGTACGATGTGTAACTGTGAAAATTCCTCAAACAACAGTGTTTTAAGTTTTACTGTGTAATACTGTTTTGTCTTCTTCCTAGGCAGAATCTGGAGGGGGGGGGGGGAATTGTATCTTTACATACGTACCAAATATTGTTAAATTTTTCGTGTTTAAAAGAATCCCGCAAACAAAAATATTCTAGATAATAGTGGGAATACGTGTTAGATTTGCTGTGTTACTGGTTTCAGTCAGTTCGTACATACAGTAAGAACTATTCTGTTAATATAAATTAAATAATCCACAGTGAAAATAAAAGTACTGAGACACTTCAGAACACGACAACACAAGAAAAATTTTTGTGTAGAGTCTAAATTATGAATAATTCCTTTATTGCATCCTTAATAACAAACAGTTGAGTTAACCTCAGTTCATTATATTATTATTTTACATTTTATAAACAACAGAAAAATCAAAGTATTTTACGATAATTATGTAATTAAATAAACCAGTGTGTGACATAGTGCAAGACATAGTAACATTAGAAATTGAGATACATCAATATTACATTATGCTAATTTTGTATTTGCTATTCACGGGTAAAATTAGCACTTTCGAAGCTTCAAGGAAATTATTTTCCTACATAAACCTAAAAGTGTAATAAATATACAGTACAGACTTCACTATATTCAAAATATACATGTTTGAGGGGACAAGAGAAATTAGTGACTGGATTCAGTTTCTTGGATGTACTCCATTGCAAATTGAATGACTGTCAAAGAAAACTAAACAAATAAAAGAAAACCATAATATAAGCAGAGTATGCTTAAGTCAGTAAAATACATACACAACAAGAAATTCCAAAATGGAATCGGGTCAAATAGAAACAAGGAACAAACAGATAATAAATGAAAATAATAACAAATAAAATAAAAACCAAGTAACATGCGACACAACGATGAGATGACACAAAAAACACGGCAAATATCAGACACGAACAGAAAACTTACAAAAAGACACAACAAATAGACGAGACAAAACGCAACAGATAACATGCACACACAGAAAAGACAAACGACACAATGAAGAGTCAAAACAAGACACAGTAGTTTTTCAGACAGACAGTGTTACGACGTTTCGGGAACTGGAATCTGTTCCCGTCATCACTAATCAGAGTCAATCTATGCTGCGCGACCAATCAGGAGACAGCAGGATAAGTTGGCTTACCCTATATAAACCCATGGTTTTTCCAGTCTCATCAGTCGCACTCGTGTTCGTGAACCCTGTGTGTCTACCTGATGAAGGGACCTGTTTCCAGTTCCCGAAACGTCGTAACACTGTCTGTCTGGAAAACTACTGTGTCTTGTTTCGACTCTTCGTTGTGTCGTTTGTCTTTTCTGTATATGCCTGTTATCTGTTGCGTTTTGTCTCGCCTATTTGTTGTGTCTTTTTGTTATTTTTCTGTTCGTGTCTGATATTTGCTGTGTTTTTTGTTTCATCTCATTGTTGTGTCGCATGTTATTTGGTTTTTATTTTATTTGTTATTATGTATTTTTATTTATTATCTGTTGGTTCCTTGTTTCTATTTGACCCGATTCCATTTTGGAATTTCTTGTTGTGTATGTATCTTGCTGACTAAAGCATACTCTGCTTATATTATGGTTTTCTTTTATTTGTTTAGTTTTCTTTGACAGTCATGCACTCCCATTGTACAGTTCTTTCAAAGATCATAAGAGAAATCAGATTAACATGACAATTTTCGAAAGTCCTCACTGTACTTTAAGACATCTGCCTATCTGCAGACTGAAATGCGTTGCGGCACGTGATAATGCAACTCGGAGTGGTATATCCAAAACCTTTTATCTCTGTGGAAATATTTATTTCTCGGGAAATATACCAGAAGCATTATACAGAACTAATGAACGTGTTATAAACGTAATTTTTCTACATCCTTCGGCTATCTTTTATTAGTCCAAAATGTTTTGTTTGCAGAACCCTGAAGACTATAAACAAAATAATATGATGATGTGCAGTGATTTTTACAAGAGCTTTTACAAAAATGATATGACACGCATGTTATGAAAAGCATACTACCTCCCTTATGTATTCTGTGCTCGGAGACAAAAAAAGAAAACAGATTATTATTACTCCAGAAACTAATATTTTTTTATTAATATCTCTTGCTAAATGTCGACATTTTCTATGTTCATTATAAATGTCGTGAAAGAATATTACAGTGTTAACATGTTTACTATAAATATAGGCACCTGAAATACGTATATTAGAAATAGATATTTCAATTCAAAATTTCCAATAAAAAACTCCTGTGATTTGTTTAAAGATACATGTGCAGTTGTATTTTTGAGAGATCAGTTTTTCTTTTATTTAATTTCAATTTTATTTGACTTGCTTTACTTGAAAAAAGAAAACAAGTGTAAGTGCAGATTTTTCTTGCCCTGTTGCTAGAAATAGCTAGAAAATAATAATTAAAATATGCTTCATTCTTGTCAATATCAATAAGAGCAAATTGCAATTTAACTTTGACAGAATGTGTGTTGTGAAAATTATATCATATTAATTATATAAGTCTGTCACACTTCACAAAATTACTATAGTATTTTTACAAACATATATATTAGAATTTGTCTGATAAAAATAAGATCTCTAATAACGTAAAACTTTATGTTTTACAATCAATTGTTTGGATAAGTCTTTAGATATAATGCTGTATATATTATATATATATATATATATATATATATATATATATATATATATATATATACGAGAAATATCCTGTTAATATTACAAAATTATTCATAATGTTACTTAACTTTATTTTACACAGTTTTAAAAAATGATACAAGTAGAAGATAATTTGACTACAAAATGAGAAATGGTACGCTAAATGGTATAGATGTCGCTCTTATTTTTACAGCTAGCAATGCGAGCTGTCAAGTTAATAGAATAAATTTCAAAAATAAGTTTCAGAATTTTTTATTTTGAATGTGCTTTATGATGAAAACAAAACTACGGACTAAACACAAAAGAAACTTCAAACAATTCTGTTGACACCAAAGACTATTCCAACTTTCACTAATATCGGAATTCTATAAATAATACTATACATAACTACCTAAAAATCATTTTTTTAACAACTTGAAATTCTGGCCTAAATTTCATAACAGGTTAGTTATGTCTTATAACAAAAAGAAACTTTGCTGACAGACTGGTTTGTTATATTACAAATTTTCTTCAAGCAAATTATTAACAAATTACGATTACACTATGGACAATGACATACACAGTGGCGGCTCGTGGGTTGTTGCCAGGTGGGGCTGCAGATAGTCCGACCAGTACACTCTTGATGAACACGGCGTAGACCAACGACCATGAAATATTTGCCGGCTACTAGATGTGTTGTGACCACTCAGTAGTAAGGGGCACCTGCACATCAGCGTGTCAGTGGCTGTAGAGTCAACCATCACACAACCCTGTACAGCTCTTGACAACTACAGCCCTACCTGGCAACCACCCACGAGCTACCACTGGACATTCAATAGTAAAAAAAACTCAGTTTTAGGCTGGGACCACACTTTCCTTTTTTTGAGGGATCGGTTTGCCCGACCCTTCTCAGCGGGCGAGTCATGTACCCTAGCTTTAAATGGGGGCGCCCACACTTTCCCTGGAAACTGGTTCTGAAGGGAAAAGACAGGTCAGTGCGTCCGGCGGTCCGAGGGAAGGGATGGGAGACAACAATACATGCATTCAAGAGGGTGCGTCTACCCTTGCCAGTCGCATAGCTCCGGTTTTGTCTTGTAGTTCATAGTTTGGAAAGTATGTTTGACACTGACCATCTCATTAACTCGAATGAAGACCATCACGATGGTGATATGACATCAAAATATTAACACCGGCAAATTTACAATCAATATCTTCAGCACGTTATTTTCTTTTAATTTATGAATTAGTTACTAAAACTCTGTGCGAATTTACAGACTATATGTAAAGTTCATAATTTTACATTTTAGAATATGCTTTCACATATAAAAAAACCAAGGCATGTATGTTAAAAATGTTATGATCGTACGTGTTTATTTACAATTTAAAATGTGTATTAAAGTATAGGTTTAACTTCATGTACGTTATTTCTTCTTTTATACGAATATTATTGTGTCAGTACACTTAACATATTTCAAGCTTTAGTTTCGGAATATGTCAGTCTGCATAAACAATTTTGAGTATAAAAACTGATTGTTTATAGAAAATTATTTTTTTCAAATGTTTGTGTATTTCGTCTTTTAATTGTTTTGCAAAATTAAAGTTAAAAGCCCTCTCTTACACTTCACCGAAATTTCAAACCACATAATCACTTACACAAGGATAACAATAAAAACTAGATGAAACATAACAAATATTCACAGTATCAACTAAGTATATCAAATTATCAGTGTTTTACAATTATTAAAGTGTACAGCTGCGACAAAACTCAAACGAAAAGACTTCTAGCTCCAGGAATAACATTTTAGCTTACAGTAGACATGCTTTGAAAATAATGTGGTAATACTTTTTTTTACATGCATATTACAGTTTTTCTTAATATTTAATGTGTGTAACGAACTTCCAAAACAATTTTTTTTACTTGGAGATACTTCTGTGAACTAGATAATCCAATTTTTGAAAGCCACCTTGGTTGGCTCCCTCCTGGGCCTGTCAGCTAAATATTTAATTTTTACTCTAATTTTCCAATTAACCATTCTGACAATTACAATTACAAGATCACATCTAACAAATATAAATGTTCATACTAGACATAAAGAAACTTTGATTACATTTGTACGACAATTTTTAGCATCATACAGTTTGTGAGTTGTATTAAATATCGAAGAGTCATAAAATATGTAAAAGAAACTCCTTTTTTTCCACAATTTTCCAGTGGCGAATTTAACGATCATAACATTTTACACACATGAGGTATTAATAAATTAATTGCACTTTTTGGTTCAAATAGGTCAAGCATCTATTCCAGTTAGCAACAAACAACATTTATTCACAGTAGTTTCTTGTTACGTACGGCTTCTGCTTCTTGCTTACCAGTTTCCATGTTAGAGCTTCTCAAAGATGGCAGATTTGCTATGTGACCAAACGATTCTATGAAATACAATAAAATAGTAAGTAATTGCCACCCTAAAACGGTATGGTGACTTTACGTAGTTGACAACGAGGTCATTAGCGATGCTAACACACAACTTGGCACAATGACAGGAACTGTAAGAGGAGTAGCCATGGCCTTTGTAACGAACCATTCAAGTATTTGCCAAGAGCGATTTTTGAAAGCCATGGAAAACCAAAATCTGGATTGCCGGAGCCAGGGATCGAACCCGGGTCCTTCCGAATGCGAGTCCAATGTGTTACAGCTGCGCCACCTGAAGAAATATTTATTTATTGGGATGGGGGGGGGGGTGGTAATTGGAGATAAAAAAAACCTGCACTTACATTAGACACTGTGAAATTAATTTGCGTTAGTGAAAAAAAAAAAATGAAAAATAAAGAGAAGTACATTTTCTCTCACACTATGTGTACACAAGTACTGCGACGTAGTTGTGCGCGTGGATCTTTGCTTTAAAGTGATTTACAGGGTTCTTACAGATATTGTATAAAAAAATTCAAGGACTTTTCCAGGACAATCAGCTGAATTTCAAGGACCATCTGCAGTGATACTGACTAAATTTTTTTTGATACGGTACGCATAGCTTATTTTATAACATCCTAGGCATCCAGCACTGACAAAACAATAGTTTTCACATACAGAAATATGGACTTGTACTTTATCACACTTTAAAAACACATCTAAGTGAATATCTAAGGCAGGAAATCTTAAAAAACTTGTAAAACTGATTGTACATAAAAATATATAAATGCTGTATGTATAAAGATCAGAATATAGTCCATTATTTACCAGTATTTCATTGCTCTTATATGCTGGTCAGTGTATGTGATGGCTTATCCTTTAGTAAACATTTCATACTAATTAAACAGTGCTTCATGTGACCATTTTATTCCACTTTCCCAATGTGTGTAATTGTGTCCTGTCAGAAGTTTATTGCACTGCACCACTGGCATCCATTAACTAACCTAACTAAATATTTACATAGGTTCCAAATATTTTTGAATTAATGAACTAGAAAGATCTATTTTTTGTACATTCAAGATCCAAATAAGAAAAGTCCTAAACAGCCAACCTAGTAAAAAAATGTACATTAAGTTAAATTTGTTTATAACTGTTTAACTTGCTACAAAGTAGTTCATCAATTTTTGCAAGTTCAGTAATTTTTTCTTTCGCTGTCCTCCTGTAGCTATTTGATCTTGAAACAAATGTTAAATTTCCAGTTGTTTTTGCTTGCTCCGAGAGCTTATCAGCTGATGTAGTCAATGTGTCTATATCTGCTTGAAGTCTTCGCTTTTTCCCCTTCAGTTCATCTATCTCATCAGTGACACTTTTCCTTTTTTAAAATTTTTTCTCAGTTTCTCTTGCTCTTTTCTTCTCTTCCAAATAACCTTGCCACTTTTGACGTGCTGCAGATGCTGAGATGATCATGTCTTTTGTTATGTGGAACTTAGTAACACCACCAGCAGATGTAATATGTTCACCAATTATTCACTGTGCAATGAGAGTACGCTCTTTCATATTTTCCACTTCAATCCGCCCTTTCAAGGAAAAACCTCTCTCAACTGCTGCTTGGCCATGGGAAAGAATTAGTAACATTTTCATTACTGGCCACAGTTTTTCGTAGATTGATTTAGATGTTGCACAGGCATACAATAGGGAGTCTAAACGATCCACCTCTGGCCTGAACTTCTGGAATTCTGAGGAAAAACCAGATTCGGTAATGAATTCTTTATATGATGAAATTAAGTCATCACAATCAATTTCTGCAACTCGCGTTGCCTCCAATAATGTCTTTAATGTCAATGTAAACTTTGTTACACAATCTGTTGAAATGTTCATTTCCCTCGGGTCTAAACATTTTAGGCATCTCACAACTGAATACAGCAAAGGAAATTTCTTCAAAATTTTCTTTACAGTTTCAACAAGAAAATCACGGCATTGCATGCGCAACTGTAAAACATCACACTCCTTGATAACATTCTTGTGAAGCAAATCTTTGATCCTGTTTTCAGCAGCAAACCCTAACTGAAATTTTGCCACAGGTAAATGATTTTCTTTTATAGCTACATCAATTTTCACAAGTTCAATGCCTGTAGCAGCACTCTTCAGTTCACTTTCCTTGATAAACCTTTCCATCAAACTTCTAATAAATTTTTCCATGTCTTTAGCCAAAAAAGGAAGCATGGGTTTATCAGTCTGATAAATTTTCAAAAATGTTTTCACTTGCTTTGCAATTGACTGGAATACTAAAAGCTTCACTGGAGTCAGTGCATCATTCGTTGCTTCTTTGATAACTTTGAATGATTTTGTATTTGGATTAGGAACCTTTTTTTCTGCAACCCCTTGTACATACTTAACAATACTAGATCAAATCTCAAGAGCACGAGTAACTACAATCACATTCTCAACCCATCTTACTGTACAAAATTTTAAGGGAAATACAGTTGAGTCTGTCATTTTGACATAGTCTTCCCTTCTAGCTGGTGAGTCCTTGAACATATAAGCTAGATAAAACCTTTTCTATATCCCATGTGGATGATACAGAACCACTCTTGAATGCTCCATGAATTATGTGTAGCCCACAGCTGCCTGTATGAATCACTGAAACATTGGAATCTTTCTTCAGTTTATCGCACACAAGATCATAAAATTTCGAATTTACGTTTGGGCCATCCATGGACAGCTGTAACAAAGAACTATTTGGAAGACCAACTTCTGAATTCATCTTCTCGTACGAAGTGAACATATCTTGAGCTGTAGAGTGTCCTAAAAATCAGAATGTATGTAAGATGATCTGACCTTATTACCCTCCCAGTAACGTACATGGTAATCCATTTGCTTCTCCTGCAGTTTCCTGTTAATGCTTTCATCAAAAAGCAAAACGTAAGTGTCTTGTTTGCGAAGGGTTTCCGTTAGCAGAGATTGAAAATATGGAGCTATGCCAAAACAACAAAGATATGCACACTTTGTTTCTCCTAGTTGAAAGCTCTGTGCAATGTTACTGTCCGTAAACATATATTTGAAAATTTGTGCAATATCTTCACATGATTTGTAAGAATAATGGCTACTGCATACTTTCAGAGCCCAAAGAATCTCTGCCTTCAAAGTATC
>PNEQ01052289.1:5514-18293 GCA_003012365.1 Medauroidea extradentata | reverse complement strand
TTTATAGAAATATTTCGTAAAAGTGATTAACAGAAGCGTTAAATAACAAGATCTGAAGCAGAAATCGTTGAAACATATTCCAAAGTCTGTGTAAATATATGTTGAAAGAGTTAAACCGTTTAGAATGCTGCGTAAGAAGGCGGCAACCAGTGAAATCGAACGTAGCTCCGTCGCTAGCGCGCCGCGAGCAGAATTCAAGACGGTTGCGGGTGGGTAGGCAGCCCACTTGCCAGTTCTGTGTTGAATCGAAACATACTGTACAGTACATTACACGCACCAGAATAGTCGGGGCAGTATTTAGATGGCCGTGTGTTTGTGCGTCCCGGTAATTCCTTTACTCTCCCTTTCAAAGTTATACTATCACGATTCTATCTCCATACCATTTCCCAGACATCCATTATTGCAGGAAACAAATTTAATGAGGGCAATCGTTACCGTACATTCGGATGTGACGTTACACCTTGCTTTTTAAAATATAGACTGAAGTGTTTCTGAATTACGGAAAATTAACACAATATAAATTATGAAATAAAATAATTTTATCCTATAATTATGCTTGCTCTGAATTGACAAAAAGCACTACAGGAAATGTTTGTGCTCTTAAAGCTGTCGTGGTATACCATGTACATAGTAGAGATTCTCAAGTCCCATCGCGGGGCCATGGCGGCCTAGCTGTCAGAACACCTCACATCCCACCAAGGCGTTCCGGGTTCGATCCCCGGCGGAGTCAGTCCCCGGATTTTCGCATGTGGGAATCGTGTCAGACGATGTAGACGATGTTGCTGGCCGGCGCGTTTTCTCGGGGATCTCCCGTTTCCTCGGCCCATCTCTTACCGGCGATTCACCAGGTTATCGTCCGTGGTACGCAGATTGCCAGCGGGGTACCATTAATGAAATCTGCATTCGGGGTGTGATACCCTGGCTCTCGGGTAGTGGCGGCTCGTGAGTTGTTGCCAGGTAGGGCTGTAGTTGCTAAGAGCTGTACAGGGTTGTGCGCTGGTTGACTCTACAGCCACTGACACGCTGATGTGCAGGTGCCCCTTATTATTGAGTGGTTACAACAGATCTAGTAGCCAGCAAATATTTCATGGTCGTTGTCTACGGCGCGTTCATCAAGATTGTACAGTTCCGACTATCTGCAGCACCACCTGGCAACAACCCATGAGCTGCCACTGCTCTCGGGTATACTCCTCATACGATGTGTAGAGACCTCAGAAATTTGCGTTGTCTTTTACGCACACGCTAGAATTCCAACAACTATAAGTTCGTGTCATTTTTGCAATTGGCCCTTGACTTATTTGACATCTCCTCGATGTCTCTGAGCCAATAATAAAAATATACTTTTACGTGCCCCAAACCACTGTGTCAGCGAACAGCCAATGAACATACAGCTGTTGTGTGCTTGAATACACAGATATTCTTGGAGATTAGTCTACAGGTCAGAGAACCTGCGAATTTTTCCCGTCTGTAACGAAATGTGTATATTAGTCCGACCATGTGGCTCAGTGACTAGAGTCAAAAGTACCGAGTTCGATTTCCGACCGGGGAAGTGAAATTATGTAACCTCCCGGGTTCAGAATTAGGTGTTTTGTTGGTCCCTTCATCCCTCCTCCTACTCCATATCTCTGCGGAAGTCAGTAACAAACCAACGCAGTATCACCATTGCCTAATAGTCCAAGATGACCGCCTGAGAACATCAACCTCTACATAAATGGAATTAGTGTAAAAAAAAGAGCGATTATGAACAGTATTCATTACGTAATGGCTTTGAGTCGACATGAGTCTCTTTGGGTTGTTTCATTAGTAATCGGTAACAAATCACATTTTTGTTACAGGAAAATTAAAGTGCACTTTCTTAATTTTCACATTTATCTTATTTCCGCAATTAAATTAACGCTTAGTTTTCCCCGCAGCCTAAAAAAATCAGATAATTCTGCTGCCAACATTGTTTGCAATATGGTTGGCCTAAATTTTGCGATGAAGTTTGTTAAAAATATTGATAGAACATATTACATAATTTCTGTAGCTTCTATTGTGTTCATCTTGCCACTGTCATTTTTTATTTAGTTTTTTCTCTGCATGGTGAAAACCACGTGTTTTGATATTTAATGTATAACGCACTGGCTTCTCACTATATATTTTTTTAAGAACTTCCTAAAAGGTTACTAGACATTTAATATTGGTGAAAAAAGAAGCAAAATTTTACCACTAAGTCTTTAATTTCAAATTTTCCTGCTAAATAGTTCAAATTTCCGATTTATTTGATGATACTGTCCTTAAAACAGGAACATAGCGTAAATTCTAGTCAAACACTTAAACTGTATGATTTCCCAAATTTTGTAGCGTTCAAACGGGAGACAAGTACTGAAACTTATGTTGTTCAAATGGCTGCCACTGAGAACATACATCCGTGTTATAAATGTGCGTAACACGAAAAATTAAAATTTCCAACCCTTGACACAACATATTAGTATATATTTTGCTGTGGATGGGCACGCAACAGTTGAAATCAGGGATGGTTGTCAGCTGAGTGGCATGATTGGTGACAAATTAGTGGCATGTTTAGTGTCGGAGTAGAAGTTCGTTGTAGTGAATGAGTGAAGATCTTTATTATTGTTTGAAATTGTCTATGTTTTGTGGACGTTACTTGGGGATAGCTACATTTTCCTCTTATAAAAAAATTAGCTCAGCAAGTTTTCCCATAACGGGACATCAAAGTCCAAATTTGTATGCATACTGCGAAAACCAATAAATACAACTGAAAAAAAAAAAATTCGCATCGAAAGTACATGTCACGGGTCACTGTTTGCAGCATATAAAACCCCATTAAAATATTTTTGGGTTGCTAATCTTGCAAAAAATTCAGATTTTAGATGTGTTTTTAAAATAATAAAATATTTAGTGCTGTCGTCCATGACATGTTGTTTCAATGTGAATTACTTAAATGCATCGCGTTTATTGGTTTTCGCAGCTTGTATGAAGTAAAAACATGCAAGTTTTGATTTTGAAATACCATTACGGGAAGAATGGCTGAGCTCTATTAGTCTTTGTGCAAGAGGAAAAGACGCCCAAGTAATGTCCACGAAACCAACACTATTTCATACCAACATAAAATTACAACTTTTCTCCATTTAAACACCTTTAACAGAAATGTTTTCAGCTCTGGTTGGTTGTGTTATAATGTGAATATGGAACATTACAGGAATGAAAGAGCTGAGAAACGTGATATCTTCGAGAAAACACGCCGCACGGCATCATCCTACACGATTGACACATGTGAAAATCCGGTTTGACCTTCACCCGGGAATCGAGCTCGAATCACATTGGTGAGAGGCATGTGCTCTAATCCCCTGCATCAACCACGAGCCCCCAAGCCTGTCAGAGAAATTGTTCGTCGGCGAAGTATAGATCCTTCATCCTTGGCCCTGCTTGCAAGTGGATGGTCTAAACGACCCATGTGCGTCTGTAGTAAGTGATTCAGGGTTCTTCGTATCCCTCGAAGCATGCAACCTAGCGTGTCGTAAAGTTGCCCTCCTTCCGCGAAGCACTTAAAGGAATGAGCTAACGCGGTTTCAGCGACCTTGCGAAGCTGTACGGACGGTTCTTGGCTAACTTATAAACCAACTGCTGGCTTACTCGGAGTACAAACAAGAATCATAAGTGGGAACGTTTCTCTTTGGATGCGATATTTACGCCATTTTGGATTTAGTAAAGCGAGTGAAACTTCACAGTTGTTCGATTCCCGGTTCGAAAATCCTGATTTCAGTTTCCGTGGTTTTCCTATCGAAATCACTTGGCTCAAATTGTTAGATGGTTCCCGTATGCCTTAATATTTTATTGCTAGTGGTATCACGTATGTTACGTGTTGAAGCAAATATGCGCGTCAGTTCAAATTGGTGATTCCAATTTCATTGAAAAGTAAAATAAGATTGGAAAAAGGGTTGAGGCATACTGTAGCTAATTAAATAGTGTTTCAACTTAGTTTTTTTTTAATTGAAGAGTTGGCTGGAATAAAGGCTAATCTAAGGCCTTTCTTCAATCAGACCATTTGTTTTGTTCGATTATGTCCATAGAAGACACCTACAATTTTTTGTACCGATATCTAAATTCTTCGCCAAGTTATGAATTTTTGTTGTGCTGGTACCATTATGCTATTAATAATATATGTTTTATCTTTGATAGTGTTTATAGTAACTACTATTAATTTGTGTAATGTAAATGTATATTACTTATTGGTATTAAGAGAAAATAACGCGAGATAAACGTGAAAAAAAAAATTCTCGAAAACATATACCTGCCATTATCTCGCAGTGCAATTTTCTTACTAAGGCCTTAATTCCAGCCAACTCCTCTATTCCAACTGCATTGAAAAATATTTTAAGGTTTTATTATTACGTCACCTTCGTTTTAAAATTATGGATTTCGGTACTATTGTTTCTTCTATTTTACACTTGTGTATGTAGATAATTAAATTGCTTATTTAGCCATCCGTCTGTGTTATAATATAATACGTAACTTTTATGTAGCTACATATTTTTAAAGCAAATATCTTACAGAATGATAAATTGATAAACGCAACCGAAAAATATAGTTTTTTTTCTTCCAAACTACTCTACAGCTAATTTTGAAGTTTCCTGACAGTATGTATTTTCTTCAATCAGTATATTTTAAAAATGTCCCTGGGTTTACTATGAATTATACAGTTTTAAATTAAGTATGTTTAATTCGTGATTTAAATTAAATTTTGCTCGGTGTATAGCGGTGTATTAACATGCATTTCTGTATTATTTCGGTTTGATCGCTATTCACCATATAATCTTGTCTCTACTAATTACACACTGAGAATAATGTTTCTGATTACTGTAGGAAGTACTCATTAGCACGTACCAGATGTTGGCCGCTTTCATAGATCATTCTAAAGTTGGATGCCCCGGTAAATATTCACAAACACACTAAAGTATAAAAATAGCTTTGATAAACTTGTGGGGACAGCTGTGAACGGCATAAATGTTCAAATATATACAGATATGATTTACTGTTGATCCCGAACACAGCGGAGACGGGACTTATCGCGTAACGGTATAAGCGATAAATCTCATATGCACTTTGACCTTTTACGATCAAATGTGAACTGGCAACTACTCGCACTTCACAACTGGACACGTTGGACAAGAGTGTCTCGATGTTTGCAAAGCTGCGAGGCACCGCCACCACTCTCGCAAAGCTGGTAATAACGTGATGTGAGAGCTTTAACAGGATGCGTATCACACATGCAGAAAGTAGCTTACTCATTTTGTATCATTATTGCATATCTAGACTAGTTAAGGAAAATATTCCTATATAGGATATGCACTTCTGAGTTATTTGGATTCTATCACTATTGCCCATATGATTCATGTATTTACTAATTACACAGTGGAGATTGTATATGTAATCGAAAATAAATAGTTAATTGGAATTTCAATTTAGTCTAGTGGAAATTTTGTTGCCAGTATACAATATTCTTTTAGATTACGTGTAAATAATTTGTTGATAACTGTTACTACGTAGTGTCCTTTGATTTTAATGAAAATACAAGGAAAGTTTTTTATTTTTAAATGTATATACTTTTAAGCGTAGCATAGTCATGTTTTGCTTACTGCTGTATCAGGTGCATAATGGAAGTCTAGTTAGTAAACGAAGCTAGTATTATTATATTTTATACGAATTTTGCTAAAAAATATGAATTAGGAAGAAATGAACATTTCTATACTGGTTGTCCTAGGAGGAAAGAGCAATATCCTTGGAGGTGATGGTACTGGCCATTGTGATCAAAAAAGTTCATATGAACATGGGGTCAATACGGGGCGGTTGTCGAGATAGTCCCATTTCAATTAAATTAATTTTAACTAAAACATTGATGCGCTGCAAAACTACCGATATGCAAGATCACAATGATAATCTCATACTGTACATTCCCATGAAAGAGGTTTATAATACATCCAGTAGTTTTACAATGATTTAGATGATTTTTTTTTTTACAAATGAACGTAACATTAATTTCGAAAAGTCCCTGCATCGTTTTGTCACAAATATATCATAATTTCAACGTAATATTTTTGTAGCAACTAACATTATAGTTTTCCAGACTTTTGCACCCAAACCACCGCCAACATTGTTATGAAAATAAGCGAAAAATCAAACAAAATAGTTTTTGTGAAAGGCGGAACATTATTTTTCAAAATGCCCACATAGAATTGTGCGTCGTATGACTGCATTAGTCTTTTTAAATGCATTTCGTCAAAAAAGTTTTTTTGAGTTTTTGGCACAAATGTGAAAAAATACTACCTAGCATTGCCTTAAGCAATATGACCACAACAAATTGCAGCTCAGTAGAGTATTGTAGGCCACACTTTCATAGCTTATTACACCAATTAAATACCCACACGCGTGTGTGTGTGTGTGTGTGTATATATATATATATATATACACACACGCGCGCGCGTGGATATTTTATATATATATATATATATATATATATATATATATATATATATATATATATATATATATATATATATATAGAGAGAGAGAGAGAGAGAGAGAGAGTTATTGTGCAGTTGCTTTTTTTTATCTTAACTTAAAGCATAATTAGTAAACAAAGACGATTTTAATTTAATTTCTTTTCAAATTGTACGTTATCTTTACACTTGCATAACTTACTTGTGGTACATAGTGGGTCACCATTATTTATCCCCATGTTCTTCAATTCTTTCGTAAGATAACAGCTTACACAAAACCAAAACAAAAATTCATTAAAATGTGCCACGTCCGTTACTATTATTTAAAATTGAGATATGTACAATTAAAACACCTTTTACATGCAAACGTGAATGTGTGTTCGAAATATTTTGAGAAAAAATTATGTTTAACGCTTTGATTACAGTTTCCGATGAAATACCGAAGACCACATGGGAATGTTTACATCAGCGTTTCCACGAGATAAATGATTCCTCTCGAGTATTTCAGCCCTAGAATGTGTAATATTGCCAACGCGGCGGCGAGATTTCCAGAACGGCTTATTATGGCGCACCCCAGCCCTCCATAATTTGAACCCCCTGCCATCGTCACTTACGGCGACTGTCTAGCGTGACTCGGGCAGGGGCCAGAATCTCGACCAGCGCGAGGGGGTGAATCAGGGAGCAGATCCCTTCCTTCCTTCCTTCCGGGGCTAAACTGTGCATCGACCGACCTTAGACGCGACCTACTTCGTCTAGCAACTGGCGCGCAGCCTTCCATCGTCGCCTGGCCTGCCCTTCCCCGCAGATGAGCGAGTTGTCCGCGCCCTCCAAGCCAAGAATGCCTGAGCCTGCAGAAGCACAACCCGGCCTTGTTTTTCTCCAGCCAGCAGTGACGCAGCCAGAAGGAGGGTCCATCGAGTTCAGAACCCTCATTTCTCTTATGGAAACTGCTTAAACAGCACCACACGCTAAGACATAATTTGTAAATTTGCCACACGTGCGTATAGGATATGGTAGAATTGTTTCCCGGTAGCGTTCCTAAACTGTTTTTTTTAACAGTCAAATGTATACTGAAGTTACTAGACTTGCATTGTAACAACTGTAAGAGTTTGCATATTTACAAGGTGGAAGTATGGCAACTGTCCATGCTGTGTTTAGGTTAATTGCTTCCTAAACATAGTATAAAGTTATTTTACCGTGCATTTTGCACTTTGATTATCCACATTTCCCTGCGTAGGACCTCGGAATGCATAAACAACACAATACTACACGTTGAAAATTGAAAATTTCCCGAGGGAGGACCTCCGGGACCCTGTTTATTATAGGGATCTATGTTACTTCATAACATACCTAGGTTTGGGACACCCTCCCTCCTCCCACAATATAATTCCTGGCTACGGCCCTGCAGTCAGCATTTCAAAATTTTAAAAAACTGTTGTGTGATGAGGATATATTAAGGCAAGGGTGTCGCACCCCGCATGCAGACTTAACTACAGGACGACCCTAGGCACATTCTTGTCCTGAGGAATGAGCTCTATAATTGGAGAAGCACCGGATTGAGAGGGGCCTCCAGGGGCGAGTTTAACGGGGGAGGGGCATCCGAGTTGAAGGCCCCCCACCCCAAAAAAATCGTGTTGAACATTATGAAGACAAAATATGTCCAGTCGCTTCAAGGAAACCTGAGTTTTTTTCTATGATAATCCAAGTACATTTAATCTGACCTACCTGTGTGTATGTTATTTTTACTGTTCTGTAACAGTGAACAACCACACTTTTGAGATGGCTGGTATTTTTTACAATCCATAAAGTTACATAAGCTCCCCCGCCCCCGACCCAAAAAAAAAGTTTCAAAATTCACCACTGTGGGGCGGGGGACACGGGAGACCTCCGAGAATACCCGCCGACCAGCGACATCGTCCGACACAATTTCCCACATGCGAAAACCCGGGCACTGACTTTGCCATCGATCGAACCCGAAGCCCTTTGATCGGGTGACTAGTGTTCTGACTACCCGGCCGCCGTGGCCCACAGCATTTGAATGTGTGTAGTAGTAATTCTTTCTGGTCCATTTGAATTGCTTTCATAATGTTTATCTTGTATTCAGTACGATAAAACTGCGTCATTTGGTACACATAATAAATTCCAAATAATTCCAAGACCCATAAAGTTACGTACATGTGTGTACAACGTTAACACGTGTAAAGACAAGTGGTCTAAATTATATGCCCTTAGTTTTACTATTAGTTTACCTGAACATAAAAAATTACAGTAAAATACTATCACACTGTAAAAAAAATGTTTGCACTTTTTGCAAAGAAAATATTTGGAAACCCAGTTGCCAAAGAATTCCTTGAAAAACTACAATGGTTGTCCTTTTAATAAAATACATAGTATATGTTTGTAAAATTACAAAGAATAGCATAGCCTTGCTGTACTTTCAATAAGAAAAAAAAATTAAAATGCTCATTGTACTTCGTAAATAACACTAAACTTATTTATCAAATAACATTTGAATGAAGGACGTTTACATGAAACAAGATTTAAAATAAAAAAAGAGAAGTCGGGGGTGGTAAGTTTCGAACCACTCTCCCCGCGCTTATATCCTACACATCTTAAACCTTGACCACTGTAACTTCTGTACTGCTACGTTTTTATTTATATATATACATTCAATTTACAGTGCAGTAATGATTCTTTCGTTTAAAGCTCGCAATTAATATAAACTTTCACTTTACTCCAGAAAAATTCTTTCCGGCGAAGTTATGATTTTGGTACTCTACATATTTTTTTTTTTTTATTTTTTTTTGCAAACAAAATCCTTTTGTCATTATAAACTAATAATTTTACAAGGAACATTTTTCAACGTTTACAAAAGTTTGTACAACTGCAAAGAAGTGCCTTGTAAAATTTTATAAAAAATAATACAGTGCAGGAACTGTTGGTATAGATACAAAGAATTCCTTTGTAGTATTTCAAAGTTAACCTTTGTAACTTTATAAACTAATGATTTCACAATGAAAATATTTGTACTTTTACAAGGATTTGTAAATGTAGATAGCAAATCTTTGTAAATTTTACTAATTTTTTTTAGAGTGCAAATATGTTATGATTTAAGTGTGCATATTAGGTTATTAATTATAAGTTTACACGGTTGCTGGCCTGATGTACAATCATAATCGGGTGCACACAACAACGGAGAACAACCTAATTAAGATGCAATTGACATTAATAGTGTAGGAGGGTAGAGGAGGGAAATTAAGTGTGTTGGAAAGGTAATTTTCTTAATTTCTTTGTTTTTTTCAAAACGCCAGTTTTTTTCGACAGGATTACTTAATATTATTTTTAAAACTGATCATACATATTTAGACTTCATTGTTTCTTGTATGGAAATTTGAAAGTTAGATTTTACTGTTTTCTTTTTGTACAAGTAAAATAAATATTAGCCAATGTAGACAAATAAATGAAATAATTTGTAGTAAAAGTAAATTAATATATTTGCTGCAAGATTCCGTTTCAATTAAACAAAGAAATGTTTGTATTTTTTAATTTGAGATATTTTGACGTTTCATTTATAATCACGAAGTTATCCTGACGTTGCTCAGCTCTTTTATATTCACGGCAAATTACTTCATTACTGTGACAAAAATAACTTTTACTACTTGAAGTAAAGGAAAGGAAAACTGCCACTTTGACATAAATCTACTCGTAAAATAACAGTAATTTTTAATTTGCTGGCCGTTATTTATTTCCTGTCCAAATTTTATGCAGGGATTGGTAAATATATAAATAAATTACCATTCTTTTTTCTCCTGCACCTGAAAACCACGAAACTCCTTCCCTCCAACTACCCAAAACAATTGTTTTATTCAGCGGTAGTTATTATAGTATGTCAAAATAATGAAATAAAAAAATAAAATTTTACTTTTCAAATGTGCTAATACTCGATTTTTAATCCACAAAAAATTTATTTAAGAAAGTTTATGTTAGAAACACGAAATTTGGGTATTTTACTACGAATGTTGACGATAAAATATTTATTTTTTTGTAGTGATATTATGATGATATGCATGCACACACGTACACGCACGCATACATACATGCATACGCACAAATGTACATATATACCAAAGCCTGTTGTTCTATCAAATAGTTTTGCTAAATGTAATCTAAAGTTTCCCACGGACTTAAAAGAACCATGTCCTCAACAAACTTTTTTGGCGCTAACTATGTTTCACGCACTGTAAATTATAACGTCCAATAAACTCCGATTGTGATGGTTGACGTCAGAAGCACAAAACTTTCGCAGATAAGAGTTTCAACCGAAATCCATAAATCAGATCGACCACACGGGAGAAACATAGCGCACTGCGGACAGCGAACCACGTTGTATATATACAGTTGTGGTCATAAAAAGTGTTCTTCACTAAAGCACAAAGTTGCGTGCTGTTAAGTAGTGGCTTTATATGCAATTTAAACCAGTTATTACTGGAGATTAGTAGTTAGTATAATTTCATTGGGAAGCGTTTTGAATAATCACCCATTATTGACATACGCCACTGTAGCACTGTTCAGGAAAACAAGGGCGATAGTAATACAATCGAGAAATAACAGCCAAGTTTAACTGCAGCCTGACAAATACTTAAAATACATATGTTCGACATATTAATCTGCCATGGTGTAGGTCTCCGATATCATTAAATACGATAGCAACAATTTTCCAAACAAAGTATTGAAAAATGTGTACATGTAGCCTATTAGTTGTACAGCACACATTACGTATTTAACAAACTTACGCTATGTTTTTTTTTACTTACATAAATATAATTCTTGGAAACGCGTTCAATAAAAGAATGGATATATATTTCTTGTAGCACTGCACATTTTGCAACGAATGTGCTTGTAGTTGAACAGTTGGTGTCCAGGTTTCTTTAATACATAAATATTTTACAGTCATACAGTCCTGAAGGCTGTGGCCAAAACGTTAACATGAAAGTGGGACCGCGGTCACAATAGATACATAACTACTTCAATTAAACGTGTTCAGATTTATGGAGTGATTAGAGAGCTCTCAACAAGATCTAATTGCAGTTTCTTCTCGTTGTAAGTATACTTGTTCAGATGTAGTTTCCAACAACATATCTTCTCTGTTGCTTTCCTATTGGCTACTTACTAACGATCTGTTTAAAAAATATGGAGGCTTTTGATGTGACATATTTCACTATTTAAATTAAATAAGCATTTAGCTTTAAAGTGTTTAAATATGGTTTAGTCACTCAGCAGCATTGCAGTTCGTAGCGATATGGTAGGTAAAAAATCACGAATGCTAGCTATAGCTGTGATAACAATTAAGTTTGGTTAATTTAAGGATACAAGTTTGTTGAGGCTAGAAAATCCATTTCATTTAATTGCGTTTAGCCGTTTCACCTCACAAACATGCAATCAAACGTGGCTGTCGAAAGTATGTAAGTAAACAATTTTAAGGGGGCACTTGGAAGAAAATTTTTACTTATTTAATCATTTTCATATTAGTATGAGATATGTTTTATTTCTAGACATACATTGTGACTATTATTTTCTATGATTGAAAGTACTTATCTCTCATACTTTTTATATAATGGGATGTCAAATTCCAAACTTTGCATACAATGGTCTTATGCTTTAAAGGAAAACCAGCTGACTAACCGAACTGAAATAACTCACGTAAAATAACGACGTTGTATGTTACACGTTCCGCTATATTAAAAACTTAAAGTACTTTATATTTAAAAATTGCTGAAATTCGAAAATAAAATTTTTAAATTTCAAGAGTGTTATAAGATACAAACATATTTGACTTTTTTCTATGGCAGACCTTGTAGCCTGCAACATCGTTATTCTGTGTAAGTTATTGTAGTTCGATAAGTCAGTTGGTTTTCCTTTAAAGCATAAAACTGTTTTATGTAAATTTGGACATTAATATGCCATTAAAATTATCTATGAAAGCTAAAAAAATTGTCATTACAGTAAAATGTAGTCACTACGTATGTCTACAAAACAAACCATATCTCATAGAAGTAAAACATTATTATAATTAAAACAACATTTCTGTATCTGAGAAGCATAAGGTGGTAAGTCCAAAATGTCAATTTTTCACTACAAGAGTTTAAACACTTCTGTTGCAATCATACATTGAATTGTTTTTTGTCATTTTTCTGTTTGAGGATTTATTAGGACTTACCGACACATGTATCTGAATGCCGTGAAATTATGAGAAAATTTATATGCGTATCTTATTTCCAA
>PNEQ01052288.1:0-18188 GCA_003012365.1 Medauroidea extradentata | reverse complement strand
ACGCTGACCATCAAGACTATCAACGTATCGTATGGCGCTTTAGCGACAGTAGCCCAATCGAAGACTATCGGCTGAAAACCGTCACGTATGGGGTATCATCTGCCCCTTACCTGGCCATTCGTACGGTGCAGCAATTGGCTCAAGATGAGGCGTCCCAATTCCCTATGGCATCTAAGGTCCTGCAGACAGATATTTATGTTGATGACATTGTTACTGGCTCCCATTCAGTCAACTCTGTGTTAGATATTCAGAAGGAACTGATATCTTGTCTTGCTCAGGGTGGATTCAAGTTACGCAAGTTTATGAGCAATCATCCAGCTCTGTTAGAATGGCTTCCTGCTGATGATATTGAAGTGCCACAGTCGTTCTGCTTGGATGTGGACAGTTGTGTGGTCAAGGTACTGGGCTTGCAGTGGGATCCATCATCCGACACATTTCGTTACAAGATTCAAAACAGCTCTGATGCTGCAACAAAACGCATCATTTTGTCAACTGTCACTAGGAACTTTGATCCTCTAGGATGGCTCTGTCCTCTGCTTATATTCGTGAAGCATCTTCTCCAGGTCTTGTGGTTGAAGACGATTGGCTGGGATGACAACCTCCCGCCTGAGATAGCGGAGCGCTGGAGAAGCTTCAACGAAGACCTTCCCCGTCTGTCGTCCATTGCAGTTCCTCGATGCATTAGAGGTCCCGAAGGCTGTACGTATGAAATTCATGGGTTTTCGGACAGTTCGGAGGTCGGTTATGCTGCAGTAGCATATCTACACATCCTGGGTCCTGGAGATGATATTGCCATCAAATTGCTAGTTGGCAAGTCAAAGGTAGCGCCAGTGAAGGTTCAGTCACTGCCTCGTTTGGAACTTTGTGGCACATTACTTCTAGCTCGTCTACTAGCTTATGTCATTGAGACCTATAGTAGAGAACTTTGTGTGTCCTCGGTAAGTGCGTGGACTGACTCCCAAGTGGTTTTATCCTGGATAAATACGTCCCCTCATTTTGTTGCTAACAGGGTAAGTGAACTCCAGGAACTCACTCAGCCCTCTTGGTGGAGATATGTACCATCACAGGACAATCCAGCTGATTGCGCATCACGAGGCCTTTTGCCGGCTTAACTACTGTGTCATCATCTATGGTGGACAGGTCCATCTTGGCTGAGGGAGTCTGCCAGCCAGTGGCCACCTGACGCCGTGGGTGCAGAGGTTGAAAGGTCATCACTTGAACGGAAGACTGTGGCATTAGGGACATTCACACCTGTCGGAGACCTCTGTTCCTTGGTAACTAAGTTCAGTCATCTTACTAAACTTCTGAGAGTCACCAGCTACATATTACGTTTTGTCCATAATTGTCGTGTTTCCCAGACAACAAGGTTATATGGATGCCTCAACCCCTCTGAATTAAATCAGGCTTTAAAATTCTGGCTGCACAGTGTTCAATCTGACTCGTTTGAGAAAGATATTTTGGCTATTAGAAAGACGGAATGTACATCTCCTCAAATCCGGAAATTAGTACCCTTCCTTGACGAGGACGGCTTGATTAGGGTGGGTGGTCATTTATCGCATTCCTCAGTTCCATTTGATCAAAAACATCCTCTGTTGCTTCCTAAGTCGAACCCCCTGACTGATCTTATCATCAGCCATTACCATGAGAAGAACCATCATCCAGGCGTGCAGACTCTTAGAGGCATCCTGAGAGAGCAATTTTGGATTCTGGCAGAAAAGAATGCCATCACCAGTCGTTTACGTCACTGTCTTCGTTGTTTCAGACAAAGGCCCTTGCCATGTCAACCTGTAATGGGAGATCTACCAGCAATGAGAGTTCAGCAAATCAAACCCTTTTCTAAAGCAGGTGTGGACTATGCTGGCCCCTTCGCTATCAAAGTTGCTCGATTGCGCAGGGCAGCTGTCATGAAGGCCTATTTGTGCCTCTTTGTGTGTTGTGCCACCAAGGCAGTTCATGTGGAGCTTGCTTCTGATTTGTCTACGGATGTCTTCCTGGCAGCATACAAGAGATTTATAGCGAGACGTGGCAGATCCTCTAATATATTTTCAGTTTGTGGGACCAACTTTGTTGGAGCTCAGGCCCATCTGCAAGATCTCCAGAGGTTAATTTTGTCTTCCATACACCAGCAAACTGTCATTGACTCAATGTCCGCACTAGGTGTCAGATGGCACTTAACCCCCCGGCAGCTCCTCATTTCGGTGGCCTCTGGGAAGCTGGGGTGAAGTCTTTCAAGGTTCATCTGCATGAGTAGTTGGTCAACAAGTGTTGACTTTCGAGGAATTGTACACAGTAGTGGTGCAGGTGGAGGCTACTCTAAACTCCAGGCCACTATATCCTTTGAGTAGTGATCCCAACTATCTCTGTGCCCTCACGCCAGGGCATTTCCTGGCACTGGAACCTCTGGTGACTATGCCCGAGCCTGACCTCTGTGACATCCAACTGAATCGTCTTCAGCGGTGGCAACTGGTCGAACGAATTCAGCAAGACTTTTGGAATCGCTGGCACCGGGACTATCTACACACCTTACAGCAACGGCAGAAGTGGCATAAGCATGTAACCGGCCCTGCTTCCAACCAGCTTGTGTTGCTGAAGAACGACAGACTCCCACCTCTGCAGTGGCGCTTGGGTTGGATCCGTGAGCTCCACCTTAGAAAGGACGGTGTGGCCAGAGTGGCCACAGTACATACTTCCAGTGGACAACTTCAGCGACCCATTGTGAAGCTGTGCCCACTACCGTTTGTATCTTGAAATTAGTTATTTCAAGGTGGGCGGTATGTTTGGACGTGTAAATTTTGTAAATAGTTTGCTTGTGATACTTGTTTTGACATTATGGACGCCTCAAGTTTATGTCTGTGCTGTTTGTTATTGCGGTGTGTGTGGCAGCACTGTGGCACTATCTCAGGAGTTGGCGACCCTGGGATGCAATGAACAAGAGACAGTCGTTAGTCGTCGTCATGGCGGTGAGTTGAGCTTCCGTGGCAGCTCACCAGAAATCGATGTCGTACCATTGCATCTTATTATAAAAGTTTGTTATACAGTCCATTTCTTTGTTACAAAACATGAGTAATCATAGGTGACAGTTTTCACCAACCTGATAAACTAATATTTTCTCCCAGAGCCTTATTCCTTCGGCTGCAGTGACTTTAGGGGCAGCAAAAATTAGATGTTTATATTTTCATGACAGAAATTAACTACATATTAACATTTCCAGACAGTGTCATTCATGTCAGGCCTAAAGGCAGTACTACTGTCCCACAGGTTACCATTTATTTGTGCAATATTAGTTATAAAAGTGCCAAGTTCATGTACTGTACTTATGTACAAAGTTAAAGTACTTTCATAATACACTCCAGTTGCATCCACAGCAGTGTATTTTGTATGTGTAAAGACTCCACACAAACTCTGATAACTGAAAACAGAGAGTATTTGTGAACATTGCATTTTGTCTTGCAAGTGGAGCCATCCCTGGGCACATTTCTATAACTTGCACTAAAAGAGAAGTTCGGGAATTATAGTGTAAAATGTATTATAATAGTAATGCAAAGTGTTTTCATGTATTATTATGTTTAACTGTGAGACCATCCCTTTTCACAGCTTCCCTCTCTATCCCCGGCTGTTCTTGGCAGTATTGATGCCGTCAAGTATCACTGCAATGTTCCTATTGGTCAACATTCCAGTTCAATGTTTTTTTGATAAGCCTGATAGGGTCTATTAAATGATAGACCTTTCATGGAAAACTGTGCCAAAGGCATACAACATGCAAATTAAAAAACAATGGGGTCAGTATCATTTGTGGCATCTAATACTTGCACTCCTCATTTACAACTCTAGCGTTAGAAAATACAACATTTTGAAAATAAATTAAATCACTCCATAATCTCCACATTCCCACTACCAACATCAGACAATCTTGTTAACACAATGCAGAAACTCCAACAACCAGCAGTAACAACCACAAACTTAAGAAAACCGTAACCATGGTGATTAAAAATAGTTCCTAGGATCTAGTAAATCTGATTAGACAATGTGCTTGTATCTGCCCTTTTACCAAAAGCTTGGCCTTCATTATCACATGCACTCGAATTTCTCAGTTTTGAGGTATAAAGGCATAATTCATTTAACATCCTAAAAAATTAATTTCACAGTTAGAAAGTACAAATAAATTTAAAAACCCTCAAAACATTTGCATGCAATCCAGTCTGCATCAAAGCTTACTATTAATTTCAGTAACTCTGTACATACCAATTTAAATTCAAAATTATATACAAAATAATTTAGGCCATTCATATATTCTGCTCAAGTCACACTCCTCCAACAATTTGCTGAACATACAAAAGGTTCCTATTTGGCATAGTCACAGCCTTTCAATATTACAACATGACAGCCATTTTACAGTCATTGCCATCCCATATCCTACGTTCTTTGCTTAACATCCTATCCTCACAAACCCATACACACAATTATAAAGGTAAGTTCTACAATTTCACACTCCACCAACTTCACAGTGCAATGACATTCAGTCTGCTTCAACGAAATGAGAAAAAAGGCTCTCGCCGATTCGTCGCTCATGCTATAAGGTCGCCATCCATCACCTTACTTTCCATAGTCAATACAAAAGGGTTGATTCTACCTTGAATTCTTGCAGGTATGTATGGAATTCAATCCCTCACGAATTTAGACCCTTGTCCAAGTCAAATTTCACCTTCACACTCTGAACACAACCTGGTGCTCTGGCGTCTCAGGCCATACGACTGCTTCTGCAGCGAGAGTATACAACTGCCTGTACCGCACCGAGAACCTCGGACCTCAGGTACTAGCCTTCTACGACCAATCGCCCCTCCCCCACCGCTCTCGCTTACCCCTCACCTTGAGTGGGAGAAGTGATAGTGGCACAGACAAGTGACTATCAAGTACCATCACCGTGACAACCGCTGATAACAACATGACAGTGCTCCCACATCGCTTTCGAAACCTATCCAACATAACCACCAAGCTCAGGTGTAAAAGGCCATGATCTGTCCTAGTTCTTCAGTTATCAGGACTCTTGGCAGTTCCCTGTATAAGGGAGCAATAGTATTTAATTCTGAAGCTTGTATAATCTGATTAATCAGTATGCTAGGATGACTCGGCAGGGGAGGTCCTCATACTCACGTGTTTATGCATTGTTCACATTAGTGTTTGGGAACACTCCACACACAGTAGTTAAGTTAGTTGCGTGATATCCAAAAAGCACTAAGCAACAGGAAGTTTCACAGAAATTTTAGCCTTCGATCTTGAGAGTAGATTAGCACCTTACTGTGTATATCATTGACCCTATTATTGAGTGATTGAAGTATTTTACAGTTCAGTTGTATTTTGTAAGTGTCAGTTTAGTTCTTTAGCATGTCGTAATATATTGTGTGTAGTCGTAAACTGCCAGTGTAAATAAAGTGTGTGTAATTGAGAACCTGTCACAACCTGCTGAATATAGTGCAACTTGAGTGCAAACTTGCATTTTCTTCAATTTCTTTTCCTGGAAATCTCCCAGTCATTAGTCTAGATCCTGAGTATAACTTTAATATAGAGGAGTGTAAATATTTTGCCACCGCCGAATGTCACACTGTCTGCATCACCTCCTCCCCGCCAACCATCATCCTGCCCCATTTGTGTTTTCACTAGAGATAATTCCTTCACCTCAATATCTTCTGTGGGGATTATCCACTGTAGCACAGCTTTGCTCAATAGAGACACCTAGAGGAACCCTTACCTGTACAAGATATAGGTGAGGTATTCCCTCCCCTCAGGAAAAAGAAGCATCACACAGAGTCAAGCAGAAAAACATAATTCACATACTCAGAAACTTCAGTCATCTTTAACGCTCATTGGTAAGTCCTATAAAAATGCTGCCCAAGCCTAAACTTAGGGAACTTCAAAGGCTACGCGTTAAGTAGTGAGCCGAGACTAGACCAACCCCTACGCAGCAGCGTGGGCTGAGGGAACTGTTTTAGGGGAGTGACATACACCTAATCCCAATTTATGAAAGTAGAGTAATCCAAATAAGAGCTAACACCAAAATTTTCCTTTTGATATTTTTTAAACTCCCAATCTGGCCAGTTTCATCCACCTTTTTTTTAGGGGTCCTTAACTGTAATATATGCCATGTTTCTCACTTGTGAAAAGTCAGGGGTCAAACCCAAATCACATTACTGTGACTCATGTTTGCCAGCATTTGAACAACCATACGCCTCAAAGGCCTGGAGGTGCAAGTTGGTGAATATCTACTCCTCCGTGGCAGTGTGGGAGCAAGTGCGGGAGGGAAGTTGGGATCCGCCTCCCCATCAGTTCCTGCAATAGAGTGGGCAATATCTAGGGAATTCTGAGATTTGCCCTGTGGACTCGCTAAGTGGCAAAGTGCTGAGACATTGACAGGAGCATTCAGGATCAATGTAAATCATTCAGCTTAAATGGAAGGAGCAGACAAGACTAGCTGATCTCCATAACCTTCTTATCTTCATCAAACAAAATGTTTCAAGATTTGTCAAAGTCCAAATGAAAAATAAAAACTGTCGTAATAAAAGGGTTCGTGTACGTACAACACTAAGATTTCTTATAACTGCACAAGTTCTGTTCCCGTTTAGAAACTTGCACAACATTATTTTGCCTGGGATAAAATTTACAGGATATAACAATATTTTAAAGATCAATTATCTCCTCTCCCCCCACATTTGGCTATCTTACTAGACTACTCCAGCACATTGTCTGTCAGTCTGTGCATGTGCTTTGCTTCCTTCTCTCCCCCAAATAGTAATTCTCCCTCCTTTTTTCAGTTCCCTATACCCCTCGCCTAACTGGTCCGAATGACTCAGAAGGGAGAAAGAGAATGTTATCACATACTTCCTTGGAGCTAGGTTGGCTGACCTAGCTAGTAGTTCTGCAATCGATGTAGAAGGCGACATTCGTTTTGTTTTCTCTTGTTCCTAAACCTGTCATTTCAGTGTGTCAAATTTCCACTTTTATTCTAAAATACTGTCACTGCAAATGTTAGGACTAAACAATTAACTGTAACTTTAAATATTTTTTGAGATAATAGACAAATGTCTACCTATATTTTCTCACTGCAAAGTTATTTTTCGGTTAATGTTGAAAACCATGCCTGATATTAGGTTTGGTTAGTGTGCAGTTAGGTTTTTAAAATGTTTTCGGCACAGAATCCTTTTCTTATTATTACTGTACAATAAATAGTAATTAATGTATTAAGGCAGAATCACAACCACACAATGTGTGTACTGTGCTTTTCAGAATAAATGAGCACTCGTGGAGCCCAAAATATTTCGAAGTCCCGTTCGGCTATGTTCGGCATGTACCGCAGACGCACTAATTCACAGGAGCAGTCATAGGTTGTGAATTGACGTGCGCGCTGCAGCTTGCAATATAATACTCCTTGGAGGAAAAAGCACACAACTCACAGAATTGAAAATGTTAGTGTGCAGCTTATTTCGTTGCATTTATTTAATAGTATTTTCAGAATTGTAGATATTTTGTCGAACACAATAAGTGAAGTATATATTCAAGACAGTGTTGCTGGTCATTGAACAAGTGAATCATTTCCTTCTCTTTCTAGAGATAATTTATAGGATACAGGTTCAAAAGCAGTGTTACGGAAAGGGAACGTGAGTTGTTCTTGTGTTCAGAACACGTCTCGAAACGTAGCAAAAGTTAAAAAAATGTGGCATACCACTTAAACATTTTAAAATTTTTAATGTTTTTAAATATTACCCACTACCATTTTATATACGTATTTATGTTCTACAAATTGGCATTTTTGTATTAAAAGTCTGTGTTTATACATTACGATTGAAAATTGATATGTTTGAGAGTGGCATTAGAGGACAACCTTAAAAATAGAATCCTGACTAGGCCATTGTCGAAGAATCTTTGCTATCTCCAATATCAGCACATTTTCCGTCAGAAATGTGACTCAACTATAGAACTATAAAATAAGAAAATCTAAAATATATTTATAAAGTATATATTTAACGCCCTAGTTAGTTCAGTAACTGCTGGATTTTTAAAATGGTTAGATATCATAGACATATGGCGTGACAGTGTTTTATAAGATGCCACTCACAGTTTAATGTATAATGTCCAATTTAAATCAGCCTTCGCTGACTTTACGTAATGTAGTCAAATATATTACTCTGCTTACTTTATTAGGACTAATTGGAGACCTAAAAAGTATGCAATTTCAGTAAACTGCTCTTTTCATTGCACAGTTGTTATGCCCTGGTGCCTAAATGGTCTTTAAGTACTACGATAGCGGATAAATATATTGGTTTTTCCTATTTCGCTTAGGGATTGTCAGAGTTTTCTTCATTTGTTCGGTGTTATGATAGAAAGCAGCGGAACTTGTGCAGTTTATATTGGCATCTTATAAATTCTTAACACTTTAGGTTTATCTCCAATATGTTTCATGGTCGATTTTATTGAACATTAGTTTATGTCCGGACAAATGATCATTCCAGTGCAGTGGGTGAATCCACATTGTATAGTAAAACTATCGAAAATTATTTAATATCACAGACTGCAGGTAAAGTCTGTGTCATGTAAGTTTTCCATATTTGACATTTCACTTCTGAAAAGTGTGTTTGTACACAGGTTTGCGGAGACAGTGCTTTTCCAGGAAGCCAGGTAGGTTTAAAGCTCGAAACAAGGAAATGTCGGACACATTTCTCAGAAGAGAAATGTCTAAACTCGTACAAGTTACATGAAACAGACCCTAATTTTGAACGTAGACTATTTTCGCACATGCATGCAGTGAACATTCCGAAAAGCATTGGAGAAGTATTTTTTTTCTTATAACTGGCCCCTGGCTATGCAGCCCCTCGGCCAAGAGTGCATCTATATTATCTTGTTACAGGTATCAATGTTACTTAATTAAGAAACTTTTCGTGAGAGTATGACATAGAGACCATTATTTCAGACCATTTGGACTAAAACAAATTCACACCCAGCCTGACAGGGGAAGACAGAAGTAAAATGAGAAAACGCTCGCCGAATGTGTTAGGAAAACGACGTAAGGACACAACACAGAATGAGTAGCTCAGATTGACAGACAATTTCGCATATGAAATACTCGTCAATGTTGCGCTTATCACTCCATTGTACTCATGCTTCAAAAACGTAAGACAGCTCTGATCAGGCAGAGCTCTTAATAGAGAACTGCGAACAGTTCCTTCTTGATGTTAGTATTTTGAAATATTATTTTAATTGAAGCAGTCAATTATGAAATTTAAGTACGTATTACATAAATTGTTACCCCATTTAAAAAAAACTACTATGTTGGATATTAATGTGTCTATTTGGTCTCTTCCTTTAGTTACAATATTTTTTACTAACATTCTAACACTTAACTCACATATGTAGCATAAAATATAGTTTTAAATTTATAATATTTTATGTGAACTTCAGGAGGGGAACACAGAAAGAGCTTCATGAACTTCATTATTGCTTTTCTAAGAGAAATAAAACGTGATGAAGATTTTGCAATTATTAAACGACTTACATTCTATAACTAAAAATGTCAAACGATAAAAATTAAGCTGCAACTTGTTTTAGAATTAGCTAAATAATTTTTTGGTAGCAATTTGTACTAAGAAATCCTGTACACAAAGAAAATAAGAACTAGTCTATTAAAGTAAGCAGCAGAATCTATCAAATTCTTAAAATTTGTAATAACGTTTGTGAAGAGCAATCACAAATAATACTTACGTAACTTATACAAAGAAGTTAATACATCTTCAGTGTGATCGCCACATGTTCCTTATATACGTACTAAGATTATGAGGTATGAGAGCATTCAAGTATTTAGTTCGTATTTTTTATTTCGTCGGAATAGCAAAACTGATTTTCTTTGTTGACTTTTGTATTCATGAACAATAGAATATTAATATGCTACGGTACATCAGCTTTATAACACTTTGATAGTACGTAGTTATTAATTACATAATGAAATACATTATTAATGTCTTAATTGTTAAATTTATACTTTAACCCAGAGTTTATATTAAGTGTATTCTAAAAAAAATTAAAAGAATATTCTTCCTAGCATTATTCTAACGTTCATAACACTACCTAAATCGTATTTATTATTCGGTCAGAATAGCAAAACTGATTTTCTTTGTTTAGTTTTGTATTCTTGAAAACTACAATATTAATATGCTACGATGCATTAGTTAGGTACATATGTTTATGCTTTATAACACTCTGATTGTGTGTAGCTATTAATTACACAGTGAAATACCTCATTCATATTTAATTTTAAATTTATGTTTCAAGCCGAAGATTGTAATAAGTGCATTCGATAACAAATATGAAAAGATATTCTTCTCAGCTTCATTATAATGTTCATAACACTGCCTGTGTCAATGCCTACCCAGGAAATAATTATAAGTTCTGATTTTAATTGGGACTGAAAATACTGCTTAGACATACTGAATACAAAGTTTAACACAAAATGTGATCAGTAATAGTTACAGAAATAGATTTCCTATTTCAATGTTGGCCATTTGCACAACAACATAAACTCTTCTTGATCGTCAGTAATTTACCATTCACATTTAGCGTTCACAAAACCATCAGATTCCAGCATTGACCTTGACAAGACCTTCACAGTATTACATCTGGCTTTTGGCTGCAGCACATTGACCTCGAGTCAAATGTAACTAGCTACGCTGGCTTTGTAGTTTCTTAACTGTCGTAAGAATGTTTGCAGACGAAACACAGCTAAATGTTACTAAACAGTGATTCTTCTTACATAGTTTACCTAGCATTGTGATTCGTACTACATATTGATTCTTATCCCCAATGTAAATAAAATGTAATTTAAACATCAACATCCTATGGTGAAAAAATTATGAAATAAAATACTGTACACTCTTTAAGAATTAATATGTGTGGCTGTTGTAAAATATTTTTGTAACAAGTGAAGACTAACTCTAGTTGCAAATAAACCTGTCAGTAATAGAAAACTTTGTTTTGCATCCTGTTACCTGTAACGACCCAAAATGTTAATTATTTCTAACAGTGAGAATAATAAAAATGTAACAAATATCTTGAATTATAGTTGTAGATACTTAATGTTGGGCGTCATACAAATCAGCATCTTTATGTATGTTGTATAGAGAGAGATGAATTAATACTAACTTTGTTATTAATTAATTATTTTGTTGATAATTTAGCCTACTTGTAATTATACAAGGAGGCAGAGATGTAAGAGAAGTTTTGACATCCATGTTGGGATACCTGGTATATTTGTGTACCATAACAACTTCTCAACAAGTATTTAAATAGAAGGGGAGTGGATATTATGCTGTGTTTAAAATTATGGCAAGAAAATTATTGGTAATAGAATCAGTTGTAGCACTGAGTTAATAAAGTAATTATAAAATTGCTGGGACTAAATTTTGGTTATCCATTAGTTAGTGGTACTGGAGAAGGTTTCAGGGTAAATTCCAAAAAGTTAGGAGAATACTAAAAGGTATATTCCTGCTAAATTGCAGGACGAGTGCTATAGTTTTTAAAATTGCCGGAAGGTAGTGTTACTCTCGTCATTAAAGGAGGACTGAAAGTTATAGCAAAAAATCAGTGATTTGATAGTTTTGCAGGCATGTGAAATTAATTAGAGAATTTTTTTACAAGTAAAGGATCACTTAAAATAGTTATCTTATTATAATCCATAAAAATTGTTAAAGGCAGCACAACAACTTACACAAATATATTACCACCAGAGTCGGAACAGAAGTGTGTGATGCGACCATTTGTTTCTTTTAAATGTCCTGTTGTGCAAAACACGTTAACAACGTGACTTTTCTAAATGTGCTTTGATTTGGTATTAATAAAATTGCATAGAATACCATTTGTGGTAAAGTAAGCGCTTAGGGTGCCATAGAGATATTCTAGGGTACTATATTAACTTATTTCCTTGACACTAAAAGTAACTCAGTCATTCTATAAAATCTTCGCATTCTAAACCCCCAAACGAACGATCAAGTTGAGAGTTAAACACATTCAACAATTATTTAAGATTCAGTGGTGCACGTGTGCACATAAGTCATTGAAACATATTGTAGCTCCAATTTTTATTTTTTTTTTTTTTTCGCAATAACTAGCGGCCCTTTTATATGGAATAGAAACAATTTTCTTAATCAACAGAAACTTAAAGACTTTGCATTGTTGCTCTCTTTTTATGATTAGATTGTCATGGTAGCCATTAACTATTAGTAGTTTAGTTATTATTATGCCAGTAAAGTGTAAAGCTTAGTTGCAATTAGGTTTGCTTTTTGTTCATACTTAATTTTTCTGAGACGAAATCAGTCTTGGATGAAAAGTTATATGACAAAACTACACAACTTACATGACAGGGACTAAAGGAGGCATTTGTTGAAAAAAAGATACCAGCATTTGCTTGGAGTCACCTAGGAAACCATGTAAAGAACCCTATGTCAGGATGTGTGGACCGGAGATTGAAACAGTATCCTCCCTAATTTGAGTTCAATATGTTACCGATACGCAACCTTACTCAGTGACAACCTTGAATTAGGTGCATAGGGAAGACAAAATAACTGGTTGGCGTTATTTAATTGTACACTACTTTACAGAGTTACCCATTGCAATATTTGGTCTTGTAGAACTACTATAGGTATATTATTGAAAGCTAGCCCACCAATATCGCTTTCAACTTTCATTCAAGAGCATCCGGGTTCGATTCTAAGTCTGGCCATCCTGATTACGGCTTTCAATTTATTTTGCTTTATATTCCTAAAATTTACGTCTTGTTGACAGCGTGATTCATAGAGACGGTCACACGTAGTTTTGTATTCCATGAAAACTAAATATTCCTCACCCAGGACTTGAATCCAGAACCTCTCGCACTGCGAGCCGGCGCGCCACGTGCCAGCGTCACAGAGGTCAGCTCGGTTTTCAATAGTTTCCCCGAGGTCACTCCAGGAAAATGCCGGGAAGATTCACTAACAAATGCAGTGACCGTTCCCTTCTACTACATCTACTTAAAGTGTTCTTCTATAATTCCATTTTGTTGTTCAAGAGGTAATGAAAACTATATAAATAGCAAGAAAAATAATTAGGGAATGTGTCTTATTATATAACAATATACGTTTCAGACTTCAGTGTAGATTAATAACAACTTGCAGAGAGATATATGTAATTCTTCCTCTTACTTAGAGACAGGGTAGTCACGAATCATTTCGCAATTAGTTCATTTAAATGTTACATTTTTTAGGCCTTACCTTGCGTTTTTTAGAGGACGCAATTTTATTTTTTTGATGTGTAGGGGGGTCAGTGTAAATTGTTTTTACGATATATCTCTTAAACTATTTATTTGATAAAAAAAATTTGTTAACATTTTTTGTTGCAAATTAAATTCTCTACAACTTTGGTCCAGTAACTTTTTGAACTTTGGTCCAGTAACTTTTTGTCGTAGAACTATAAATAAAAAAGTTATAAGTGAAAATGTTCAGAAATTCGAGAAAAAAATTTATATTTTTCGATGTAACTTTTTTTTTTTAACATTTAATGAAAAAATGATATCAGACCATTTTTGTAGATCGATTTTTGAGGGACAACTTTTATAAACAACATTTTTTCGTTAAGTCAATAGCTAAGGTTTTACAGCGCTCCGAAGTGAGTACTATTTTTCAATATTCTTAACTATATGTGTGTATTAATAATGTGTCATCAGTTATTGTTTTTTTTTTCTTTGTTATTATAATTTTTTTAACTATAATATTTGCAATATTATTATAAATTAATTATTGACTCTTTTCTCCACCACCCACAAGGTAGAGTCTGGAGGTGCGTTTTTTTTTACGTGGTATCCCCAATAGGCATAATCCACGGTGATTTTCTAAATTAGAACTACTCCGTCCTCATTCTTTTCGATGGACCAGGCTGCGGCTCAGCATCTGATCAGCTTTCTGAATTAAATAACAGTGGGAGAACTGGAGAAGGAAGGGGTGTTAATGTCGGGGGTTCATCATCAAAGTAATTTTCATTTATTAATTCTGAGAGTTCCATTACGTTGCTGCAAGTCTCTCCAGAACAATGGAAGCACACTACAGAACATTTCAGCCCTGCTTTTAGACATCCACACATCGCTCCACAGTTTCCTTTGCATTTTCAAAAGATCAATTTTATAAGCTCAGGGGGTGCTGGAGGTTTAGAGTTCTATACTGGCATCAATAATTTTCCAAATTTTTTCCAGCCCCAGTCTTCAGGATCATTATAATTACCAAGCCACGACTGGACCTGATGGTAGACTCGGAAAGTATGAAAGCGAGCTGTGTCTTGTGTTGGAGGAAGTGAAGATAAGTTAAATGTACTTTTTGTCACTGCCTTTGCGAATTGTTTGTATCTTGGCTGTCAAGAGAATTATCATCTTTATTACTACTGTATAAAGAGATAAAAAATACGTTCACCAATTACAGTGAGCAAAGCAGGGTCAACTCTCTTGTTGAGAAACAAAGCCGTTCCACTAGCAAACTCTAAATGTTTTTCCAGGGTTTTCACAAATTTCATTTTACCGAAATTGTAAGGAGCTGAAGTTGTGTCACATCCTGAAAAAGCATGAAGAAACAGCAAGTTATCCGCAATGACATCTTCGTATATAAAACCTGACGCACAATATACTGTAATTGTTCTGCTGTTCGTCCTTTTGATGGTTTTAAAAAAAATACATTTGCTTGTTTTCTACCACGTGCTGTGAGCAATATCAGTATGTCTATATATTCAGTTACAATAGTAACGGTATTAAATAATGGAGATGCAGCAAGAGCAGTGCGAACGATAAGAGCGTCTGCATCTGATACTGCTTGGTCAACAGTGAAACCCATTTCCGAGAATACAGTTTTAAGAAGTATAATAAAGTTAGATTTGTTCTTCTCATTACCAGGCAGCTGTTCTTTTGTTCCCTCATGGTCACTTGGGTATTTTCTACCTGAACAGTATTCTCGGTAACGGCCATCAGATTTAAAATTATTTTAAAAATAATCAATAATTGTAAAATCCTGTTATGGGGTGAAAAAGAGTCAATAATAAATTTTTAATAATATTGCAAAATTTATAATTAAAAAAATTAAAATAAAAAAAACAATAACTAATGACACATTATTAATACGCACATATAATATAGGTATAGTTAAGAATACTGAAAAATAGTACTCACTTCGGAGCGCTGTAAAACCTTAGCTATTGACTTAATGAAAAAATTTTGTTTATAAAAGTTGTTCCTCAAAAAACGATTTGTAAAAATGGTCTGATATCATTTTTTCGTTAAATGAAGTTACATCGAAAAATATAAACTTTTTTCTCGAATTTCTGAACACTTTCGCTTATAACTTTTTTATTTATAGTTCTACGACAAAAAGTTACTGGACCAAAGTTGTAGAGAATTTGATTTGCAACAATAAATGTTGACAAATTTTTTTTATTAAATAAATAGTTTAAGAGATATATCGTAAAGACCATTTCAACTACTATTTTCAAGATGGCGGCCGTGGGACAAGGGTGGCGACCCCACAAACTTGTTTTTAGCTTTACACTGACCCCCCCCCCCCCCCCCTACACATCAAAAAAATAAAATTGTGTCCTCTAAAAAACGCAACCCCAAATGTAACTTTTAAATGAACTAAATATACCCAATCAAGTGGCTTAGTTTTGGTGGCACAATTTCGTGGTCAGCACAGATGGTCAATAAAACAGCGACTGTATTTCGCGGGCTCCCAAATAGGTGACTCTTAGTTGTGCTGCATGTTTGCCTAGATACACAGGCGTTACATTTGTTTAACAGCCGATCATACCCGAAGTGGACTTTAACTTTTTCAACCATTCATTCATTCTGAATTTTACTGTACATACGCACGCACATACATAGTGGTTCGTAAATTTTTTGGGACTGGATTAATGACAATGTAGAATCTATACATGTGCTACATTTGTTTTGCTAGAGCAAAATATCCACTATCGAGGATGGCACACTGTTTTTTGTCGAAATTGGCATACTTCACAACCAAGTCTATGAAAGATTTTAAAAACTTTACTGAAATGTTTGAGATCTAAATGTATGCAGAACGTAATATTGTTTTAGGACTTTTCAGGTGATGAACGTTATAATTAGAATGAACAGTTCCCAAAGAACTGTTCACTTAAATGACTAGTTCTGAATGACCTACATTTGCCAAACAAACTAAATTTCCCATCACTAGTATATAAGGTTTGTTTTGCCGAACCATGAAAAAGAAGGCGAGAGTGTGGAATAACTTTACAGTCATGGACAAAAATGTTTGGTGCCGTTACTGTTTTTAAACTGGATAACTTTACATTTGCAATCACAACACCAGTAGTAGAGTAGTTCAGAACCAGGTCTGCTGTGGAGCTGGCCCTGGAATGCAAGTTGGGTTTGTTCAAAACAGTTCCCCTTATTTAATTCAAAACCCTTCCCCCATTTTCTATTTTAACAAGAAGCTGTGTACATGCACAATTTGCTTTTCCCCTCCTCCTCTTCAGGGCTATTTGCACGCGTTTCTTTGAGTATTTTAACTCAACCCCACCCCCGTAGAGCTGGGCAGGATGGTGAGTCATTATTGCTTCTTCTTTCTTTCTTCCTTGGTCTCCCCTGCCCCTTCACAAATTCTTGTTTAGTTCCAGCTCTGCAGTGGAGCTGGACCTGGAACATGTGTGAGTAGGATTTGATCAAAACAGTTCCAGGTGTTTTATTGCAATCCTGCTAGGACATAAAGCAACTCTCATACACCGCTTCCCATTCCCTTCCCTCTTCAACATTCGTGACTACGTCTATTACAACTCCTCCTCCTCTCTGCCCAGAATCATTTGTCTCAGTTCCTTTCTGGCTTCTTCTAGTGCAAGCATCACCTAACCATGCACCTGACGCTTTAGGTGCAAGTGGATCTGGATCTGCCTTTAAAGCAAACTTACATCCCCCACCCCGACTAGTGATCCTCTTCCATATTCATACAGATCTACACACCTCTAATTTGCGTTTCAATACCTTACTTAATTTATTAAATTTTAGAGACATTAGTTGTTAGTTACAAATTATCAAACTATAAAATGTCCCAAATTGTTATGTATTGTTTGTGGTTTTCGTCATTAAGTTAAAATCATGGGAACATTACCCGATGTGGTAAAACAGCTGCTTGTAAATTCTCTCACCTGGTATACAAGGAGTAGGAAGGACATTGACCATAACAAACTCTGCTGACTCATAAGAGCTACACATATTCATGTAAACAAGTTTTAAAGACCCCTGACTCTTAAGAAGTGCCACTGATTTGACTTCCTCAAAGATTTTTCTTCTGAGCTGTGCTTCTGTATGCATGTGACACATCCTAGGGAATGCAGTATATGTAAGATGATGTAGATGATGTTGACCTGCTTTCAAACTACAGTGTGATGTGTGTACAGTGTCGGTGGCCAAAGCGAGTGGAGTACAGCTTGATAAGGATAAACAGCTCCCTCGTGGTGATGCCCGTGCCACCAGCAAGCAGACAGTCATGGAGAAGCAGGTACAAATTGTGCTTGTTATCAACACTGTTTTGTAATTCCAAATGCTGTTCTTTTTACTTTAAATATATATTATTTTTCTGTTCCACAATTTAACCACAATTTTATACAGGATGGTTTTGTAAATTGAGAAGACTTCGAGGGTTGCTGTTAAAATCAGCAAATAAGAGTTGCAACAATGTAATGATACCAAATTGATCAGCTTGAACAGTAGTAAGCACTTCAGTGAACTCCTATTCATCTACTCATTTATCCTGAAGCCATTATGGAAGTAACCTTAGCAAGGGAATCACAGTTTTTTGACACAACTCCTTTGTTTGAGGATTGCAATTGTCTTTGGAAAATTGGTTGAAAGGGAGAAATCATGTACTGTGATCTGGGGACCCGGTGGTTACAGAAAAGGGTCGATTCAGTATTGTAAGGTACTTGGCCTGCCCACCCTATCCCTTTCTTTTTTTCTAAATTTGTTTGTTGTGCAGAATTGTGGTTTCATGTTGGCATAAACGTAACGTAACCGTAAACTTAACTTCTGTAACTTCTTAAATACGTTTATACACGTTTTTCGGCGTCAGCATATGTCTAATGTGATCCCGAGATGCTTCGTGGGGCACTAG
>PNEQ01052278.1:0-20417 GCA_003012365.1 Medauroidea extradentata | reverse complement strand
TTTTTCTCCGTAGTTTTTCGCGCCGATCCATGTTGCAATGAACAAAACGACCATTAAAAAATGTGGCGGTGGTGTTATGCGATTTCTGTTATCACTCTGGGTACCATGTGAATATGAGCGAGGAGCCACGCACCATTTTCTGCTATACACACAACTCAGAATCTGCCATAAATATTTTTATGCCCATGGGTATAGCAGAAGGTAACAGGAATTTAGGCATCGTGTGAGGCCGGCTTAACGCACTGATTTATGCTTGGGGATTGTCAAAAGCGCGGAGATATCTCTCAGTACTATTTTTTATCAATTTTAACCTAAGCAACCTAACTATTCAACAAAATAAGGTTTTATTAAGTTATTCTTTTCTGCTAATTTATTTTGTATCACAGGCCATTTTTCTCGTGGAGGATACCGCGATGTAGAAGCGATGTCCATCGTATGCGACAAGCATACGTACTCAAGATTTCCGTTCCTTACCGCTGCAACATCATCAAACTCCGAAGATTGTATTGCGTCAGCGAACTACGAGGCTTTCATACTGAGCCCATGTCGGAATGTGGTGAACACAGAGAAAACAGCTTCTCCACGAAACGAAACTTGCGATTTATAATGTTCGTACTCAGGCCGCTAGTAGCTCAGTGATAGAGTGTTTGGATTTTAATCTAATGGTCCAAGGTTCAAACCCTCTGACAGAACAGTATCACTTTCACATCTTCGTGTTCGAGCAATCTACAAATCGTCGGTATATTTATATACAGAAAGGAAGGTTTCTAACCAGTAGATTTATTCCATTAACACTTAGCCATCAGGAAAAAAAATTAAAAAACATTTGTGAAAAGAATACATATATTATATAGTAATAAGAAACGTGTATATATATGTATATATACACACACTTGAATTTACTAAGTTTTCTTAATATTATGCTTGCACACACACACAAACACACACACACACACACACATATATATATATATATATATATATATATATATATATACTACATATATGTATACACATTTTCATATACATATACAAATAAAAAATATATATAGGCTACTTAAGTGTATTCCTTTATATATTACATACATGTAAATAGTGGAAGGAGGTGTGTCAGTGTGTCGATGGAGCTCGTACGGGTAAGACGTGTTCGTGATTTTTCAAAAATTTATATTATATAAAAAGTTTTTATATTAAATAGTTTTTTATTAAAATTTATTAATGTAAGAATATATTTATTTAAATTTTATTTATTAAGCATGTGCGGGCTTTGGATGGAATGCAAAATCTCGGAAGAAACCACAATATGGTGGCCAGAAGCAAGATAGCTTCCGGAAACAAGATGAAGTTAAATTTTTTGAGAATTTTTAAACTTTTATGAATTCTTTTAAACATTTTGGAATTTTTAAAAATTTTTCTAATTTTTGGAAAATTTTGGTAATTTGACACTTAGTGACCTTGATGTCAAGGTCAGGTTAAAGGTCAAGGACATCCAACATGGCGGCCGGGGGCATGACGTCACTACATGGCGGGGGCGCCACACTCGGGCGGGCACCACACTCCTAATCCTGTGTAAGAAGAAACTATTATATACTACTACTGTTTTTACTAAAGTATTCCACATGTGGCCCTTGTGTCAATGTACGAATAGAAAATACACTTCAAACGATGACAAAAAAGTTAATTTTATAACAACACATGAATTAAAAATAACCATTTCATAGCCCCCTCCCCCCCCCCCCCCCCCAACAACAGCTTTTCCAGCCTTATATAGGTATCTGAAAAACTACTCACGTGATTCGTCTGAAACTATTCTAGAAACATGCACAGCACTTTGGATAAAGCATTTCATTAATAAAAAGATGTGATCACCTCTGAAAATGTTTGTCCGGCGAGTGATCTATAATTCCACTACAGTGTCTTGCGGTAGAAGTGATACCGCACCAGATGAGCTGGTCAATATCGCCCTTGGCACCGTGCCCCACTCACACAAACACATAGTCAGTAGGCGGGCATCTTAAGCGAAGATGTATCTAGGAGCAGTTTATAGTACAAATAAATTTTCTTCCATGATTAATGTATATTCGCTTGATGCATTGTAACAAAACGTTTGAGTCAAAAATATTCCTCCTAATCCCTCCCCCTTTATTTTCACAGATCCCTACACACTAATCTAAATGAACTGTATACCTGTTGAACAGCCAAAGGGTTCCAGATATGTTTTTTGACAACACGTAGTATCGGTCTTACGTACAATGTTAGGTACCTATGTGAGGCCACAAGCATACTTACCCCTTTTAAGGTTCCCTGTTCGCTAGACATACAAAATTCATTGTTTTTATAATTAATAATAAAATATATCAGTTTCATTAATACATTGTAAAATATGTTGATTTCTTCATTACAACTCTAATTAATGTGGTGCAAAGTTAAAGGACGACAGTAATGTTTGTAATATGCAAGTACCTGTGTACAGGTATGGCTGGGATGTTGATGGTGACAGCATTCAGTTTGCCTGACCTAGGATTGGAAGATGTTGGCGAGGTACTAGACTGGGTGTTCATCATCGTTTTCCCTCTGTATTCATTAGGCAGTGGCGTGAACCACATGTACAACAACGCCATGCTTCTGAAGACGTGTGCTCCATTTATGGCCTTCTGCTCAGAGAGTTCACCTAATCAATGTTGTATGGGTATGTATGGCTTATATGTGCATTTTTTTTCTACATATGTTTATCACAATATATAGGTAATATTTCTAATTTATTCCTTATTGAAATATTTAGCCTACTGAAATATTGATTGTGGTAGAATTTATGTAGTTCTACTGAGCCGTATGTAAAATACCAATTAATATTACTATGGTACTAAAAAGTAACACCCTGGTAAGGTGCAATGTGGATGTTTGTTTAAGAAAATCACCCCACTCCATTACCAGCTTGATTTTATTAATGTGCTGGCAATGACATAATCAAATACGTTAATTGTGGTACGCTGTTTAGAGAAGGGTTCCAAGTATTATAAGGCCAGATGGGTTCGATAAATATCAGCACTACCTAACGAGAAAGTTCTTGCTCATTAATACTCTATGCTCACGAGAACGGAGGCTGCGCTTAACATTACCACTCGTTCACTCCTAGTATGCTTAATCCATTCTTCCGAGAGGAAAAGCGAGAATACAGTCATTCTGTCGTTAACTTTTAAGACCTCGTCTAAGTACGAAAGATAAATTCTGATGCTTGCTTCTTGAATCTGTAACTTCTCTCAAGTATATTCAAAGGTTATATTGCTCTCTCACTTGAAATAGTAACGTCTCTCAGAGGTTGCACTCGGATTCATTGCATAGATGCATTATAATGATATTAACATTTATGTAGAGATGGTATGGTTTGACCAAGTAGACTATTGTACAAGTGGTTGAGGTAGCTTAACAGTGCAGCTAAGTTGATAGTCATGTAGTTGTACACGGGAAATTGTTGGACAACATACTTATGTACGAGAGGAAGGACATTGCTGCAAATAACATCGCTGATGGTAACCCTTCATCTATCGCCTGGAAAATTCCGTTTCTTAGGGTTAGAGAGGGAGTACTCGTTTTGCAGGCCAGTAAAAGTGGTTCATAGATTACATGTTTCTCCCAGCTACATTCATCAGAACTCACTCCATTGCTAATCAATAATATCATCGGGGAACACAACGTAGATTTGATGATGAGAAGACGGTGTACTGGTTCTATTGAATCTTTGGAAGATGACGAGCTGGATGTTGTCGGGTTATGGTGGTGGTAGTTCCACATCTTGGCTGGGTGTGAAGACCATGGTTGAAATAGATGCTAGGGTTCAACACGGATTTTTTCACAAGAGAGCAATTCAGATCTGGAGTATATCGGGTATCTCCCACGCTTAGTCTCAGAGCTCTCCACACACACCTAATATCAACCTATATCAGTGCTGTAAACCTAACTGTTAAGAACTGCCGGGCAAATGATCATTATGTGCTGGCAGGATCCTGAAAATTTACTTTCCGACTCAGTCTCAGGATTTTTTTTTTAGTCAGGAATTATGTACATACCCACAGAGAGGCGGGATGTGCAGATCTTGGTTGCATTCCATTGGGTCACAGGGGTTGTATTTGCAGAAATTTGGTGGGCGCAACGTAGGTGTAGATCAGGCCCTGTGTTTGCCTAGCTATGTGGCACAGTCTTCGCATTGGTCAGACGAATGTCACTATCAGCGTCCCCTCGTAAAGAAGGGAAAGTGTGTGTACATTCTCTATGCATGCTCGACAGTTGGCACAACAGTAGGCTCAGTCTTGATCGACAACACTTGTAAGCCATCTGTTGATATAAGAAATAATTACTGAAAGCAAAAAGCCATGGCAAGCATCAGGAAGCAACATCCTTACGTAACAAGGAGAAATCTAGCGAAACTATTAAATATGCCACCATGAGGCCTGAAAAGTGAGATTGCAAATCCAGAATTTGATAAGGTAAAAAAGCCGAAAAAGCAAATTAAATGATAACAAGACTTCTGAGAGTCGTGTAAAACCCCTGGGGTGTAAAAAGCATGGTAAAAAGTACAGCAGTTGAGCAATTATAGGAAAAGAAGAGGAGGGTTAACGCATACGGAAACATTTTCTTCCCGGACAATAGCAGGCGAAGCTGGTGTTTGTACAATGTGGGCAACAATAATGTATGTGGTACATGGGATAGATGGAAGTATGTGGACGAAATGGGTGAACTGGCTGCTTAGAATGTCGGGAAGTGATTAGATATGCGCTCTCGCAAGTTGCCCCAGGAAAGCTGAGAGGTGGCTTAGATGTGAAGAATTAAGAAAACAACAGCAACTCTTCTAATTCTTGGGATGGCACGACGAAATGAGGAACACTATGGGAGTGATATATTGCTGCCCCTTGTGTGAAGGTAGCGTAAAGTTAAGGTTTGAGAAGAAACAAGTTAAAATAACCTGCTACCAAAGAGTGAGTTGAAATTTACAGAGTGAAGCCTTGGTATCTTATGGAAGAACTATGAGCAGGGGCGGATCCAGGGGTTGGCCCACCTGGCCCGCCCCGCTTTTTTTATTTCTCAATGAGAATCTCATTTATACTCTTTTACAATTTGCAATCACAATTAATTGTTATTAGAAGTGATAGGATGAAAACATTGTTACCCACTTTAAGCCGTGATGCTAGTTTGGTAAATTCATAATTCAAAATAAGTGTAGTATGTATTTGTGGGGTTTTCAAATGGTTTTCTTGTCAGCAGCGAGCAGCGCGAGAGAGTGAGTCACGAGCCCACAGACTACCACGTGCATTCTTTTATACAGTCTACCTCGCCCTCCCTAATCCCCCCCGGGTACATTTTCACCTCCTCCTCCTCACTAAGTATCTTACTCCCAAACCACACGGACAACACAACACTGTCGTTGCATTTCATTACTTGGCAATAGGCAGTGCTAGTACGTAACTGTGGTGTGAAGACAGTTATATTGTTGAATTTACTGTTATGGTATAACGAAGGCACCCATAATGGAAAGTTAAGTATAGTGATTCTTATTTATTTCGATTTTGTTTAAGGATATGCCTATTTATGAAATATATGAACAATGACCGAGTAATTCATTTGGCTGGACAGACAGGAATCCATATCTTGTTGTATCCTCTAGAATACGAGTCCATTATTTTACCCCATGTGCTGCCTCGCTTGGTCATGGAAACAGGCTGTTTATCACTTTAACAACAATGAGCCCTCGCAACAACATCTGAAAAAAGTTGTGAAGTCATTAATTTTGAGAATGCTGGAATAGCAAATGTATTCTGCTTGCCAGAGAAAAAGTAGGCCTACTCATTTTACAAGCTTACAAACTGTTCAATTTCCATGAAATTTCATTTCTACATTTCAATTTATGCCCAGGGCTATTGAATATGCAATCAATCAATGTGTGACTGTTTACTCTGCGTCATGCCATGGAAATGAACCCTGGTCGCAGGCTGCCAGTTTCTCTGAGCAATTTGTTTGCACGTTTTAGTGTTTTAGAGTCCTGTAACATAAAGCAAAAAGGTAGAATGAATTCTAGTTAATGTTTGTTTCTTTCGCCTAGTTTGTGGCAATAACAAGGTTGTACGCATAACCAGTCCACAGGTTACTGCCTCTTTTTTATATATTTCCCTTCAGTGGTATCGCCCGGCAAGATTCCCACATGTGAAAATCCAGGGACCGACCCCGCCGGGAATCAAACCCGGATCGCCTTAGTGAGAGCCGAGTGATATGACCACTGGACAACCACTGCCCCCTTTGCACTAGTGCTTTGCCTCAGTTTAAGTAAACTGAAAAAATAAGCCATTATGCATGGTGGAAGTGCAACAGTGTTGAATTGTGAAGAAATGTAGAATGGAAGGTTGCACATATGTAACAAGTTGAACTCGTATTTGGGAGGATACAGGTCAAATTCCAAAGTAGTAAAAATATTTTTCTTCTTTGTTTAAATATGTTAGAAGACTGGCAAAGGCCAACCAACGAAAAATTAAGCTTTGTGTCTGATGTATACATGTTTCTTCTTAATGTCTTAATTTCTCTGTAAGGGTGCATTATTTAATGTCTTAGTATATCAGTATTTCCTATAACTTCACAAAGTTATTTGCCATTTGCCAGCTGTGCATTTTAAAACGTTGTATACTGTGTGTGAGACATCTGCAGATCAGAAATTGTTTTTTGCTTAGTGCATAACATAAATCGACTGGTTTATTATCATATCTAGTTGAGTTAATATATTCATTCGTTGTTAACGGTCAAGGTTAACAGCATTATTGTAGTAATTTATTTAGTCAATAAGTAGTGTGCCATTTGTTTTTATTTTATTATATTGTAAAAAGTCTATTTAGTACATCGTTTCTTTGTACATATTTTTTGTCAGTAATGTGTACAGTATTTCAAAATATTGTACTACAATATGTGTGTTTATCTGTCACAAATTCAGTAAATTCTCATTTTCCAAAAAATCTTTTACAGAATTTCCCAGCTCGTTAAAGTAATCTAATCGTCTGGAATTCATTAAGAAACACTCACAAGTCACAATTCATTACTGTATTTTGCAGTATTTTTTACAACTTGTTTCTGTTGTATATTAAATTTTATTATTTTTACATTTTTGTGTAAGCCTACATTATAAACAAAGGGCTTTATATTAAAAAAAAAAACATTCAATTTTCATTGTATTGTGTCATTTATATGTTTTTTTCTTCTCTCACGAGGAAAAAAAATACTGTAAATTTATATCTATTGTAATGTACTGTAGACAATATTGAGTGCAAAACAGAGGAGCATTTCTTTAGAAAACTTCCCGAATGCTGTTTGTGCACGTGTGCATTACACAACCCTCTTCGACATGAATCCATATATTATACCTGCACCCCTCCTACACTGCACTGCTTGTGTACATACACTTTTTTATCACGACACTAAGGATTTAATATTTTTAACATATTTTATCCTTAAAAATATACTAATTTTTCAAATAGGTATATTCCAATTTTTCGGTTCATAAAAACCTTGACAAGCACCATTTTGCACGAAAAAATTTAAACTTTTCTGGGGTGAAGGGGGGGGGGGGCCGGACCCCACTCCATTACTTGGGGATCAGTATCTCCTTACAAGGCATGCCCCCCCCCCCCTGACCAAGAGCTGGATCCGCCCCTGACTATGAGAACCTAGATACTATGTCAAGTTGTTTGAAGATCAGAGGAAATAACTCCTCAGACTGCCTCAGAGGCAAAGGAAAAACACATGTAATAAAGAAGAAGGGCCTTATATAACATATAACTGATGACAAGCCATGTGTTGGCTCGAGCATTATATGTTCAGTGACGACGTGCCAGTGAGAAAGTGTTCCACGGTCATGTGACAATGGCCAAATAAATCGCTAAATTTAACTGGGAAAAGGTTAATGAACACATATTTTTACACTATTTAAAGATGAATTTACATAGCCATACATAAATCAGAATATACCTACGCTTCTTTGAACTATATATATATATATATCCATATTCTCGATGTCACAGGTAACATATCCAAGTCAGTAGTAGCAGCTTTGTTACCTTGGTGAAGATGTAAGTAGATCGTTCCACGTTAATATTATTATGGGGGGAGACAATTAGAATATTAAATATAATTAAAGAAAGTGAATGAATATATGACCAGGAAGAAAGTTATATTCAGGCTTAATCTAATGTTTGGTGATGACCACCAAATTATAAACTGGTGTAAATTTGAGATAAATTAAATTTTAATTAAATGAGAATATAAGTGTTATATACTGAGTCTGCTATGTGTGTAAAAATGTAGAAATATAAGAGTGGATGTTAATAAGTAAAACAAGTAAATAAATAAATAGTGTACCTATAGGTTAAGTATGTGCAAATGTATCAAGTGTATCCATGGTGACTGTATGTAAACAACACTGCTAGGGTTACCAACTATGGCCAGCCAATCCTCAAAGTACCACATAAAACAAGTGTTGACTGTAGAATAAATTGTGTCAGAGCGTACACATGGCCAGTCGCCGTCAATTCTTAATTCAACAAAACAAATAAATAGTCAGTAGTGTGGCTACTATCAAACACCAGCTCAAACAGGGGCATAAATCCCTCAGCAAGTTGCCACAACCTCAATTGCTACAAACAGTAAGCACAGCAACTCTTAAGAGGGACAAAATATCTGCTTCACTCTTATTTAAACTCTAAACACTATGGGCTTATCCACAAAAATAAAGGATAATCTAAAACTAAAACCACACACCATGTATCCACATCAAAACAACATTTAATTAGGGGGGGGGGGTGATAAAATGTAAGCAAACCAATACTAATCATCAAAAGGGGGTAAACAAAGCTAAACACAACAATAACATTGGGTAAATGTAGCTCAAAAACAAACATTAATAACAGAAATTATTAGGTGGTACTGGAGACCGTTACAGTGATGGAATAGTGCGGCCATGTGTGTGGTGTCTTTTCGCACGTAAACATAACCTTAAAATCTATAGGTCTTGCATAAACTAACTCCATAGCATTATGAAACAAATTATTTATCAAAAAGTTCTTTTACTAGACTATTCAAAAAGTACTAATACTGTTGACAGCAGGGAAAACTTCTTAACAAAAAAAACGAGATATCAAGGTCACCTGTTGTTTATTTACATCAAAAACTAAAAAAAAAAACATACAACCAAATTGTTTCTAAAATAATGAAATCCAATTATCAAAAGTGCGCGACTATTTTCTTTATCACAATAATAAACAAATAAGTGAATTCGGCCTCACACGGCCTAAAATAAAAGTGTGTCGAAATATTCCATGCTATAAAATCAACAGTAAACAGAACTTCAAATGACAGACTGAAATTTAATAGTTATCTCTCATTAAGACAAAACAGAAATAGAGCTCGTGAACCCAACTTTAAGTATCAATTATAAAAAAAATATCTGTCCTCCTGCAGAGGAACAACACCACAACATCACTGCAAACTAGAAATCTTTCAGGTCACAAGATACAAACATACAGACCGGCCAAAACTACCGTGTCTCTATTACTTTATGAAACATACTTCCTTAACGTCTCTGCCAGACAACACCGACTCTTAACAGCAAACCATGATATACTTGTAGTACAGTAAACGATATATAACAAAACCGAAAAAAAAATTTAATGCGAAATACAATTACTGATCAGCGCGATGCAAATAGTATATTTAACCTTTAACTAAATAAAAAAAACATGTCGCACCTACTGACAGAATATCTTAGGTTGGGACACCCAACATCTTAAGCCGGCCACCTCAGCATGTGCAGCTACTGTGTGCTACAGTCTTTAAATGTTTATCAACTAACCTGTAAACACCGTCGGACTTCTCTATCTCTCTCGCGCTCATGTCACACCCTTCTGCTGTCAACAACTACCCACAACTACTCTACATAAAACTAGAAAAAAAATATTTTTAACTAACTAACCCAAAAGTTAATACTAAGCTCATATCGAAGTCCTTTCAGCCTCCTCCGGGCTGAACAGTAAACAACCGCTACCTCAGTCAAACACATACGTCGCTCGTCGCAGTCATCACAACACTTCACCAATGCGTTCTCTCCATTTTCTCGGCTTGGCCCCTCCCTCTCCTTGACGCAACTATCCCCCGAACGCGTACTTAGGGCATCTCTGCCGTTAAGCCCCACCTATGCTACCTTCGACCCCGAAGCTCATTCACCTTTACTTCTCCCCGCCCTGAGTACGGGGTACCTGCACCGTCTGCAGTCGGTCAGCACACTTCACTTGGGAAAATCTTCCCCGCTCCCTGTTCTAAGCCCTAACTCGTCTTTCTGTCGTCCATGCTGCTAAGCAAATCCCACGCCTGGCTTGGCTATGCTATCGTCTCCTCACTTCAGCACGTCTGCATGACTCCAAACTCATCGATCATGCACCCGCTGCACGATAACCAATGCCGGAAGCAGCCTCAACAGCATGCATTGTTATTACTACAGCCACAGATAGGAGATACTACCGCACCCACTTTGCACCGGCATACACTACATGAGACTAACTCAACTCTCACCGAAAACTACGTGCGCTGCTTGTCTGCTTCTCTCCTAAAAGCCAACCAAAATAAAACCTTACACAGTATAACAATTATAAAGTTCAATTGAAAGTAATGCTAACACACCAACAAAGTGAAATGTTTACAAGTCCGAATAAAAAAGCAAAACCTCCGAAAAAATAGAAAAAACCGAAAATCCACAAAAACAAGCTAACTGAAAAAGATAACCGCATAACATTTCTTCCTCTGCTAATGAGAATTTGTGACCACACAAATTGTACTTTGTATTATGTGAATCTGGATTTTTACAAAAAATAAAGTTTTTTTTTTTGTTTCTTGATGAATCTTGCTTAACAACGGTTTGTGATTGAATTTCACCCTGACTTGACCCTTAATTAAAAGTTATGATTAAAATAAAGAGGGCCAAAAATTTATATTTTAAGTTCATCGAGCTGTACCTTGTACATTATGTAAAGAGAAAAAATATTTTTAATACTTATTACGTTATTGGATGATTACAAAGAAAAAATTTTTTAAAACTCTCTAAGCTGGGAACTTTCTCATATCAGTTTCGGTTAAATCAGTGCCTTTTGTATTTTCTTGTATAATCCATGTAATATATTTGAGGCTGTGAGTGTGCATAAGCCAAAAACAAAATTAAAGGCAACCAACTTGATGATTCGGTGCAATGTCTGCCTTGAAGAGCTTGCATAACATCCAGGAGATCAGACACGAAAAAAGGTATTGGATGATCATCACTGTATTGAGGCCGATCGAGTTTCCAGGTCATCACAGTGCTCAACAACCAGGCATGGCACAAACTAGTCAGATCACCTCAGCCAAGCTATAACATAAGTCCAGACCAGTATCAACTTTACAAAAATCAACAACATATTCATTTACCGTAAATCTATGCAAAATCCACAAATTTCATACCAAAGGAAAGATGAGGCACCTCTACATTAAACCTACAACAACAAAAAATTCCCTTTCAATAGTTACATCCCACCCACATTATCAAGTTAACACAATGCCTATAGACTGCATTAAGAAAACATAGGAGTATTATTAAGGTTACTGGAATAAGATTAAAAATAAAGGGTGTAGGGGTGAAGGATGGTATGCTCTTCGAAGCCAATCACTAAAGGGTGTCCAGACCAACACTACTCCACAGAGCAAAAACCACCAAGTTTCGTTTTTCGTATTGGGGTCACTCGTACACAGCATCGCCGCCCACCTTGGCTTGATGACAATCAGCTTCTTTGGAGGCAGCCAACCCTAGGCTCACCTCTAGTATCTTCGAATCACCACAACCCTCCTGGACTGCAACATTGATCAAGAACCCCTTTCTCCAGTGCTGCCGGCCGCCCTGGCTCGACAAACACATCCTTCAGGAAGATGGTACAACTCCAAGTGCACCTAGACCATCTTCTCACTGTGTGGGGACCAATCAGAAACTATGGACAGGCTCTTGGGTGCAAGGGGAGTTGAAGTATAATCAGGAACCATCCTGAACCATCCAGTGGGTGTAGAGACAATGACAACCCACAACTGACGAATGCCTCTTGCTTTGAAAGAAAAACCAAAGTCCTTTGGCTAGCATCACTAAGCACTTCTGGTACCGATGCCCTCCTCACCAGTTAATGATAGTTCTGCCACATCACTCATGTAATCTTGCACTACTTAAAGTGTTCATTGTAAGATTAAAAAAAATACAACATATTCAAACAGGAAAAGGATTTGAGCTGTCTCAACCCTCCCATTGCTTAAACTATTCAAACTAGACATAAGAAAGTCAATCATTCAACAAAAAAATTATCAACAACCTACTGTACATCAAAGCTCTTCCCAAAATATGCAAACAAAATTATTCTCAGCATCCTCATCATCCCCTTGAGTTCTGTTTAACCCCTGTAATAGTTATACCAAACTACTGAAACATTTGTGTTATCTGGTGTAGTTATATCAAACTACTGAAAAAAAATTTTATCTGGCGTCTGTCTATATTTACAATAACAGAAATTATCTCAAAATCTATAAAGTTGATGCCTCTACTGCACCCTCAAATGCCCTCTCTGGCAAAAACAAATCAGCAATACAACATGACTTTCCAACATGATTATTCTGTCATTTAACCGTATCATTTTTCCAACTATATTAGCTCACTTCGAGCAAATGAATAACCAAACTTTACAACAAAAAAAAAAGAGAATCATTACTGGGCATTCTGAATCTCTAGCACCATTCTACACGAAAATCTACCAAGACCTCTGAATCTTAATGTATTTTAGTTAAACAATATAAACCAATCAAGTGTTGCTGGCCACCTTGGCCCAGCAATCAAACCCTAAAAATTCAAGAGCTCTGCTCCTCCTGAATTAATAACCATAAACACAACTTCTTCCTGTACCTATCTCACATCGTTATAGGGATTCGATCCAAATTCCTAAACCTCTCCTCCTGACCAACAACTGGACAGGACTGCTCTCCTCCTTGGGGTCCCATGGGTGCCCTCACCTCGGCACTCTTTCGTCAATTTCTGAAAAATCTTACTATGACAATGCACAAAACACTAGGGTTAACATCACAATCACAACTGTGGATGCAATCTCTAAGGCAACCATGGTTTCTAAACTCTCAGCAGCTACTCGGGCATAACACCAATACCAATCAAAAATGGATTACGTATAACAATAACGGTTAATACCACAATAATCATGCCCAATGCAATTGATTGGATATTCTTTATCCAAAAATTCTCATAACCTACTGGTTCTTTCAAATAAATTTCACTACCTATATCTTTGGACCTCTTTAATGAAATATTTAAATGAGGGATCGCTTTGGTCCAGTCTTCTGCTAAACAATCATTAAAAGATGGGAAAATCATCTCTCTAGACGAGGAGTGTGGGGAAAAATGTAATTTTTTAATTTTAGACCAAGCAGCTGGAATTACTCTAATAACATCAAACTTAGCTTTCGAATCAGCATCACATGAATACATTTCACCTACCCTAACTTCTCCATTAATAAACAATCTACAATCACATGGCACAATAATGTCTAAAGCTCCTGGATAAAAATAATTATGTAATGTTCTGGTTTCATTTTTACTGAGTGTACATATCAACTCTAATTTTCCTAATGCATTTGTAATAAAATATCTTTCAGCCCCAACCTTAGTAATTATTAACGGTGTTCTGCCCTGTCAACCAAACGAACATACTTCTGCTAATTTTTCAGCTGTATTCCCTTCGAATACTGCCTTAGGGCACAACACACCTGTCATCGCATCTCAAGAGTACCTTGAAATAAAATATAAATGATCGTGATAGTGTCTACAATTCTGCAACACTCTACTCCTTACCGATGTAACATGATTTTTACTAACTGCCAAAAATGTAGTCTCATGATGAAGTACACAAATACTATGCTTCCAATGAAAAGGAATCGCAACAAAATCATAAATTTTCCAATCTGCATTTTTCTTTACCAATGGTACTTTAATTTTTATCAGCAACTGATCCTAAAAACCTGACATGCACAAATAGGAAGATGATAATAAATCTCAACATCTTGAGCATTTATTGCAAATTGATAGCCATATTTTCCAATGATTTCCTCCAAATGGCCTAATTCAGTTTATAACTTGACTGCTGGAACTAAAACTGCTGGTAATTTTAAATATCTACATTGGTCTAGAATTTCTACTCGATACAAAGACTGTGTGATTTTAGAGAACATGGTGGCATGAATTAATTGAACTTTATGTAACTGTGAAATTTTGTGCAACGTACCTGAATAACTCGAAGTCATATACACTCGAAAATTAGTTAAAATGCTTGTAAGATTATTAAACTTAGCTTGTACCTTACCAAAGACTTTAGTAACAGCTTCATTTACTATTTCTACTTGATTAGTGAAATTGGCTAAACTAGCATGATCTTCCAAAACTTCATTGATAATGTGTACTAAATGTTGTAATTTCTTTCTCATTACTGAACAATGTGTTTACTTGACCAGTTGTGGCTACATCACAACACCAATTAGAAGCCTCTCCTATTACAGTTATTCCTCTCTTTACTCTATCATGTATTTCCCTATAATTTGCCAATTCCTCACCTGCAGCCTCATTAAGAATTTTTAAAAGTGTTTCAGTGGGGAACAAAAAATGTTTAGCCTGTTCATCAAAAGAACAGAATTCCTTAACAAAGCCTGTTCCACAAGTCAATTCTTTAGTTATTAATGCTAAATCATCTGGTAAATTTCTCAGCCATGAAACCTGAAAATTTAGAGGTACAGAGGATGAATATACTGTCACCTTAGTCAGAGGGTGAAAGTGAGCTCCACCTACGACTCCAACCTCTTCGCCCAAACTCTGGATTGTTGACATCACTTGAAGCAGCGTCAAACACCAGACCAGCTCCTTAACTTCCATCGCTACTCCTCTTCGGATCCCTCGGTTAACACTTCGTTAACAACAATAGTCCTCCATACACCTCCATTATAAAATATTCATTGTACCTGGTTTAATACTGATCAATACCACTTTTTCACATATATTGGTTCTCTTTCAAATGCCCTAGAAAATTTTATGTAAGAAGAAAAAAATTAAAAGAATTTACTATGATATACTTTAACTGGGGAATGGCCACAAATTTCTTTATAGTAAAATGTTATTAATTATTATTTGCTGATATTTATATTTTTTATTAAAGTCACAAAGTTATTTGACTGTTTCTGAACATACAGAGCAAAAAATATATTTTTTACTTTCTGTGAAATCTTTTTAATCTTTCTATGTTATACACATCCCCACCTGATTTACTTTTTTGAGTCTGTATTTTATACAAATTGTTACTCAGTTTTTTGACAACTACCTCTGGACCATGCCACCTATGCATGAGATTAGGCGTCGAACCTTTTTTACTTGTGGGAGTGAATATCATGACTTCTTGTCCAGGCCTGTACTCTACCTCCCTCCGATGTTGATCGTACCGCTTTTTACTCCTCTCCTACTGCAACCTTAAGTTCTCCAGTGCCTGACGTTGGAACTGCTTCCATTTGGCTCGCAGCCTCTTACTGTCGATTCCATCCACCTCCCTGTTTAAGCATACTTCAGAAGGTATAACAGATTCCCTACCATATAACAGTAAAAACGGGGAAAACCCTGTACTCTCTTGGACCGATGAATTGTAAGCAAAAGTTACAAGAGGCAGATTCACATCCCAATTTCGTTGTGAACTACTGACCTAATGCGAGAGCATGGTGGAGAGCATAGCATGTAATCGCTCAACCGCCCTGTTACATTAGGGACGATATTCTGAGGTCATAGTACCTCGATATCCAACAATCTAAGAAGTTCCTTAGCCACACCTGAACTAAAAACCTTGCCTCTATCTGTAAGAATAGCACTTGGAACCGAATGTCTACAAGCCACATTCTCTAATAGAAACTGAGCTACTTCTTGTGCCTCTTCACTAGGCACTGCCCTTGTTTCTGCCCACCTTGTTCCATAGTCAATTACTGTAATTACAAATCTATTACCCTGGGTGGTTTTAGGAAATGGTCATAACAGATCGACACCTACCCTCTCAGTAGGTTCCCCTGAAGGGATGGGCTGAAATAAGCCTGCTGGCTTCTGGCAAGTCCCTTTCTTCATCTGACAGCTAACACAGGACCAAACATAGGCCTCTGCCTTTTTATATATACCTTTTCCAATAGTACCTCATTTTGATATTATCACCATTGCGTGCCACACCAAGATTAGCACCTACTAAGGGGTTATCATGACATTCACTCAATATCTCCTTTCTTAAAGACCTTGGAATAACCAACCATTTTGACCAGCCCTCTGGCCTAGTATTACACTTAAATAGTATATTATCCAGCAAAAAAATTGTTTTTCACTTCACGACTCAGTTTTGTATTTAAACCTGAAGGGTATTCTATTCCATTAATTAATTTACCTAGCTCTGGGTCTCTCCTTTGTGCTAAAGATAAATCGTACCCAGGCAATGACAATACAGGCAACTCTAATGTCTTATCCTCGTCCTTATCAGTGCCAATATCTACTGCATTGCGACTTAAACTGTCAGCATGGGCATGTTTTTTTTTTCACTAGAGTACTTTATCTCGAAAGTGTATTTTATCATCTTAAGCGCCCAACTTGTCAACCTACCTGAACTGTGAGCATCAAATTTTAATTTATTCATGTAGCATAAGCTACGGTGGTCGGTTACTACAGTAAAAGGTTTCAAATAAATGTAAGGTCTGTACTGATCCAATGCATAAACTAAAGCCAAACCTTCTAAATGAGTGATGGGATATTTACTTTCAGCAGGGATCAACGACCTACTCGCAAAAGCAACTGGGTATAATTTACCATCTATTCTCTGCACCAAATTGCCCCAATACCCTGCATACTGGCATCTGTGTGTATTTCAATAGTTTTATTTTCCTGAAAGTGTACTAACACAGGGGCAGAGGTAAGCTTACTCATTAAAATTTCAAAACATTTCTTCTGAGCCTCTCCCCACTCAAAAACTTGGTTTTTCTTCCAAAGTGTAGTTAAGGGTTTTGCAATTTGTCAAAAATGTTGTACAAATTTCCAATAAAAAGAAGCTAGTCGTAAAAAGCTACGAACGCTTAGTTGTCATTAGGGGCTGGAAAATATGGTACTGCTCTAATTTTATTAGGGTGCGGCCGAATACCCTCGCTATTTACTAGGTGTCCTAACACTTCAGTTTCTTCATACCCAAAAGAACACTTTGCAGGTTTTAAGGTTAAATTCCCACTTTGAAATATTCTTAAAACTTGTTCCAATCTATCCAAGTGCTGATCAAATGTACTACCTGCTGCAATTAAAATAACATCTAAATATACCAAACTTGAGCCCCATTTTAACCCTGCCAAAGTTTTATCCCTATATCTTTGAAAAATTTATGGTGTTTTTAAGCCAAAAGGAAGGGTCTGAAAACAAATCATTCCCTCTCATGTGATAAACGAGGTTTTTCTTGGATCTTTTCTGCTACCCTTAATTGATAGTATCCAGCATTCATGTCCAATCGACTAAAGAATTTTGCTCCTGTTAAATAGCTCAAAATGTCATCAATTCTAGGCAAAGGGTACTTATTGTCCTTAAGGATCTGATAAATTTTTCTATAATCGACACTAAGACATTGGCCACCACCTTTTTTTTTTACACTAAACAACAGATGAACACCAACATGTTCTGCAAGGCTTAACTATCCGGTTTCTAATATGTTCCTCTACTATGTCATGTATAATTTATCGCTCGCCTGGGGACACTCAGGTACTGAAGCAATAGGGAGTGATCTCCTGTAGCCAAGGTTACTACCTCCTCTTTTGTCCTACCAATCTGCTCAGGTTGCCAACTAAAACACTGTTTATATTTTGTCAACAAATTTAATAATTTGGTTTTTTTGTTCAGGTAATAACTGTGGGTTAGTATCAAAATGCTTTTCATCAATAACTTCCTGGTCAGGACCCTTAATGTCTGAGTTTATATCTGAATTTAAATTTTCCTCGTTTATTCTGCCACATTGACTTAAGGTACCTAATTTCATGTATCTGGGCAGCCTAACTTCGTAATTGGCAGTATTAGTAACCCAAATCTTATCAGTTTCATCCTTCATCACTAAACTACAAGGTACTTACACTGAGTGTTTATCGTAAAGGTCTTCAAGCAGCTCTAATTAAACTTCCTGATCTGTTGCCTTTAATTCCATTCCTGTTATATTAATTTCTACCTGTTGATGCATCCGAGGAACTAGTTTTACAAAGTCTTTAATCACAACACAGCCTACATTTGCTCTATCATTGACTAAACTGATATTTTGTGGTGGTATCCTTTTCTCTGGTTCTGAAACAATTTCTGTTGGCACACTGTGTCTTTTTTGTTAGGTCTTTTTCTAATTCTCTGATACCTATTCTCTGATTTGTCGTACCAAACTTAGGTCTTAGCAAAGTTAATTTAGGACCACCTTGTCCAGCAAAATCTACTTGTGCTGCGTACTTCAGCAGAAAGTCACATCCTAAAATCATACTATTTATAGGGGCCGAAACAATCCCTATAGGATGAGTATACACATTGATTCTTAGTGGTACTTTTAAATTCACCATTTTTGTAAGTGAGTGGTTCTGTCCATTTATATCCGAATATAGTATAGGTTCAGCTTCCTACCAAACATTCATTGGTGTCAAGCTATCAGCAATTAAGGACAATGATGCTCACAGTCAATTACTACATTTACTGTTTTTCCAAACAAAGTGATCTGTGTCCCAGGAATTCCCAAATTCATTTAGAGGTTTACCTCATTAAACCTAGACGAAACATTCCCTCTCGTCTGTCTCCCTGCTCCTTATTGTTAAATTTGGCATTTCTCTGGCTCCAAGCCTTACAGTCTCTTCTCAAATGTCCAGGCTGACCACAGTCAAAACAAATAGGTCTGTTATCAGCTGTGCGCTGTAGCCTTAAACTAGTGTCTCTATTTACTGGCCCGACATTCCCATGCGGCCTAAAACTACCTTGTGGACCAAAATTCCCTTGTGGTACACCACGACCTTGTGGTGCAAAATTGTTTCCCCAATTTCGTTCATTAGGTTGTTTATTGCCTTGCCATCTTTGTATAGGTCTAACATAACTCATACTTGTGTCTACTTGTGCTTTCAGCATTTTCATTTGGCCCATCGTATTTCACATCTGGCCTCCTAAAGTGTCAAGTGATTTCTGTAGGTCTTGTACGACACCTATCCTCGCATTTCCAGTAGTGTCGGAGACTTGTGTCGCTCTTCCACTATCACTGACTACCTAACCAGCATGTGCTTGTAATAGCTGCCTATTCCTCGCATAATGCTGCCCCGTTTCTAAATTTCTCAAGTTTAGAAGTAACTGAGCGATTGTATCGTTCTGTAAACCTATTACATGTTGAACTAAGTGTGTCTTGAGTTATTTTAACACCCATTTAATTTTTTCCTTCTCAGACATGTCAGGGTTAATCTTTCTACACAAGTGTAACACATCGTACATGTATTCCTCGGTGCTCTCCTGTTCACCTTGCAACCGATTTTCTAGTCTGATTTTTATGTCATCTACTACGTCTACCTTGGCAAAAGCTTTAAAGCAGTGGCTAACTCATCAAATGTGTTAATGTTTTCTAAACTTTCGCCTACACTGTCGTACCAGCGCGCTGCTGCGCCTCTTAAAAATCTGGGCAGAAATGTTCTACATTTCTGCTCGTTCCACTGATTTACTGCTGCAACCCTTTTGAAAATTTTAATGTAATCGCCCGCATCTTCGGCTGCTCTACCATAAAAGAAACCTGGGTAGATGTGATATCCACTGCGCTCAATATCATCCTGACTAATAGTAACCTCGTCCGCCGTGTTATCTAGGTCCTCCACGCGATCGTCAGGGATCTGTACGTCTTGTGACCACGGTCGTAGAAGAACAGGTCTGGACACTCGCCTGGAAACTTGACCCCCTTGTTGTTTGGCTGTAGTTCACCAAGTTACCGACAATATTGTGTTTTATTGGCGCTGATGTTACGGCGGTCGGACTAAACTCCGCCCACTTCCTTTCCGCTAAGATAAACAATTTAATCAAAACGTATTTTTTATCAAGTTATGAAATGCTTTCTTCGCTCACAAATTTAAGAAAAGGCTCTAGCAATCTTTATTTACTTTATAAATTTAACAATGGAAAAAAGTTGACGGAGTTTGAGTCCGACCGCCCGGAAAACAGCGCCAAAAAATACGGCATTCTCGGTAACTTGACGAACTACAGCCAAACAACAAGGGGGTCAAGCAAAATACAT